>MU186439.1:51841-90472 GCA_016904865.1 Pissodes strobi
AGGTAGAACTCCTTTAGATCGTCCCAGTTTGCAGAATTGTAATGCCACATTTTGCGTGGCAATGGTGGAACTTTCTGTAGAAGTGGCAGTTCACAAACCGTTGTAATAAGTTTGTGGTCGGAAGTACCTAATGGCGGACCAACTGTACTTGTGTACTGGTCAGGATCAGGATTGGTGGTTAGAAAAAGATAAAGGAGGGTGGCGAATCCGCCCCTCTCTGAGAGTTGGTTCGTCTACAAGTTGAGTAAGCCCGCAGCTGATGGCAAATGCTCTTCGTTGTCGGTCTTGTGATGTTTAAGCCAGTTGGTGTTGTGGGCATTGAAATCTACCAGAACGATTATTTCTGAATTGGGTTGATCCACCTGTATTGAATCAAAAGTGGTAGCTAGTGCTGTAAAAAAGCCTTGGTAGGCTCTATCGCTCGGAGGGCGATAGAGACAGCATATAAACTTGGTTAATCCCTTGGCGGTGAACTTGAACCACATGACGTCAATGTTATTCGCTTCGAGTGTTTCCTCGCCGTGACATGAAAGGTCGTTTCGGACAAAAAGGCATACTTCGAACTTATGTTTAAATCGGGTGTGCAAGTCGTAACCAGGATAGAAGTAGTTTACTGTTGTTGTTGTAGAACATACTTGTGTTTCTGTAAGGGCTAGTATGTGTGGTCTATTTGCTTGTAGATGTTGGTGTACCGAATTTATGTTTGTATTTAAGCCTCTAATGTTGCAAAAATCTATTCTAAATTGGTTCGGTATCTTTGCTGTCTGTGAAATGCGGAATGAAGGGCAGGGCCACCCGGGGCGGCCCGAGTTCAATTCCCGTCGATGTTTTCTTTTATTTTTTTAAGGTTGTTTGTAGAAAGCATTTTTCTTCATTTTGGGCGTGCCTTGGGCTAGTTTTGTTAGTTTTTGTTGGTTGCACCCCCGTAGCGACCGAAGGGACACGTGTGAAATGAAATATTAGATTCCAAAATAGTAAACAAACCCTCTAAATAGTAAACAAACAAAATAATTGCGTTATTGGTCAGGCTCATTAGTTGCGGCACTGCGGCTAGCTCCAAGTCGTTCCGTGCAATTTTCTCACTGTTCGAAGGGATCGAATCATTATGAATAATTGTATTATTGTACTAAGCTTATTGTTATAATGGGTTTCGACCCATGAATGAATGAATGAATAAATTATAGGGTTAGATCTTGGTATTTATTTTTGAACCCGTGGTTAGTATACCACTAGCCATTTGTTCATGTATTGTCATTTATAGTAATTTGTTATTTCATAGCTTTATACTCGATTTTATACTATCTTTTTAATTTTAATTTTATAAGCCTGTGTTATGCATTAGTATTATTATAAGTTTATTGTTATAATGGGGTTCGACCCGTGAATGAATGAATGAATAAAATGAACAAATTATAGGGTTAGCTGTTGGTATTTATTTTTGGAAACCGTGTTTAGTATACCACTAGTCATTTATTCATTTATTGTCATTTATAGTAATTTGTTATCTCATAGTTTTATGCTCTCTATCTAATTTTAATTTTATTAATCTGTGTTATGCATCAGTATTATTGTAAGTTTACTGTTATAATGGGTTTCGACCAGTGAATAAATAAATAAAATTAAATGTTTTACATTTCGAATCAATCGACAATATTATGAAACCCATTTAATTCTATACAAGACGGGTATTTTTGCGGTTTCCAATCCCAATACAGTATTCCTCGAGTTGCGAAATCAAAATACGACCAACAAGTCTATTGGTAACTGCGCAGTTGTATTTTTTCATAGCGAAAAGCACAATAATACCACGCCCGCAAATACAAGCCAAATCCAACGAGCTTCGGTAAACTCGAAATTGATATTCTGTCTTCTAAAATGGGGACAATGCGCTGTTGTCGAACTATTTCATTTGTGGCGATTTATAGATCGTAAAGGAAATCCAAACAAATACACTGCCATTGTCTTTAAACAATGACACTGCCATACTGGAGATGAAATGACCAAACTAAACTAAGAAGAACTATGTGATATAATTGGCGTTTAGTGCCAAGATTCGAAGATATACGCTTTTTTAGCGAGCACATAATTGACGTAAGTACTCACAAAACATAGTTGTAGATGTTTTGCTTTGCAACGAAACCTGCTGCGCTTTCAACGATATGGCATCGACGTCCATTCATTACTTCGTTCAAGTTCAAATATACATACCAAGAAGCTAATCGATGGATTTGCTACAGTCGATTCATCTAAGGCATAAAGGCCGCGTCTATAAAACGCATGCGGAGAATATTGAAGAATTTCGTACACAAATAGCAGTTGGATGATCACCAGAGTGAAATAAGTTTCCTACTATTAAAAACGCACTTTTAATTATTAAATAATTTATAAAATGCAATAGATCATTCTTAAGAACCAATCCAACCATTGTTTTTTCCTGCAGTTTCTGTGACCGAGAAATTTACGTTGGTCTCTTTTGCCAATTTATTTTCGGGAAAAGTAAGGTTTACCAATTTAAACCTGATTTTTAATCGTCTAATATAGCGAACACCTTACATTCCAGAACTTTGCCCATCTCAGGAATAAAATATTTTCAGTCTGGCAACATCGTGTTTGAATGCCCGCCTCGTCGTACGTCATCAAAACTGCTTTTGTGACCGGGCTTGGCAACAGACGAGTCGCTTGGTTGGTCCGCCGAAGCAGCTGAATGTTGTCGTTCGTTTCAACATAGTTGCCAAATGCAGATATTACCGTAAGCCTTGTACTTTTAATTCCGATATTATTATCTGGACAATGCAAATATGTACAGGGTTTTCGTTTATATTTTAACACACACAGTCACACCTACAATAAGTACCTAGTAGGCATAGCCTGATAGCGACACACTGAGTTCTATTTCTACCTAGTTATTGCTTACTGGCTTACTGCTAATAGATGGTATTAGATTATAGAAAAATAAATTGAAATAATTGCGGCAACACGTCCTAGGAAGCAGCCCGCAGCATAGGTAAAATAATTAGATTTATAGATCTTGATGTTCGAAAATGTGACTAAAATTTAGAAATTTATGGTGATGCCTAGGTAGCAAAAATATTAACACCATAAAAAGTTTTAGGTATCTATAACATGAGAAACTCAATAATAACTACGTAGACTCATGGGTAATTTAAAACTTTTTGGCCTCAAGCTTGAAGGTATCAACAACGACCATGTTATGTGGAATAGAACGTGTTACGGGGAAGGTAGGGGAACTTCTTAAGACGCAATATTTGCAAACAAGTTGCCAAGCATTGAGATTATAGGTACCTGTAATGATTATAGTTTATCAAGGTCGCATACTTGCGAAGAATGCGCAAAGGAATAGCGACCGCGGAAAGTAGTAAATCTGTTTATGCCGTTAGTAGGACGTAGATATTCTTAAAAATATTTGTTTAGAAGAATTTGCATATAAGTATCAGTAAAGAAAATAGTAGATTAATTACTTTGTATCAGTTGGAGATTGGAGATCATTGCCTGATAGAGGCCAGATATATCTTGGTACCGGAGCACCGAGCAAATGACATAAATACCATGAATGCCATTGTTCAAACAATTGTTTCTGTGACAATTATCTTCTGCGTAAAGTTACCAAGAGATGGCGGGCCTTAGATCCCTTTCACACGAGGACACTGTATGCGAGACACGCGTATCCGAGATACAGGTTAAACATACATTCAAATGGACCTATTCACACGGCACGAGCGACGCATACAGTATCGCGATATCGAATTTCTGCATCCCGGCAATTTCTGCTGCCGGACGCTGAATGCGTATGCCGCATACAAAATTACCATTACGATATATGGACGTATTCAGACATGGATACTTTTGCAACGAAGGATAGATCATAGACGCAGGATATTTTTCAGTATAAACTGAATCGTCATAGGTATTATTTACTACGCCCTATAGTGATGAACCTATGTACGGCACTGCGACTATTTTAGTACTGATTAAAGAAATACGTGAATTCGCAGCAGTCCAAGTTTTCGACCGCGATTCTGTATCTCGGATAGGCGCGTACCTCGCATACAGAATCCTCGTGTGAAAGAGCTCTTGTGCGTCAATCTTGACAATTTGTGTCTGGGACTGCGACTGAAGTAGATTTGGTAGTTGTGGAGAAAAACAGAAAACCACTTCTAAGTGTCAGAAGTAGCAAACTGGGGCTAGGCACACTTTTGTTAAATAACAAAAATAAAATTTAGGCTAAACATTTTCACGCAAAACAATTATTGCAGGCGATTTTACAATTATTGGGAAGGGTTCCTGAAGCTATAGTTGACTGGTGATTGGGCAAAATTTATAGGTAGTTGCTGGCTGGCTGACGTAATATGGGAATAAATTACACCAAAAGTATGCTTTATTGCTAAATAACATAAACTTTTTTCAGTTGGAGTTCCTATTAAGGTTAAGTCAAGTAGGCAATTTTTCTCTAGCAACAAACGCTGTTCAAGGAAAACATATTGCAGAACACTTGCTAAGCACAAGACGACGCGACATTAGAGCTGTTAAGTCTCGTTTCAACTCGTCACGGACTGTAGTAATAGATATTGTCTCATAAGTGCTGTGATCCTAGGAAAATAGGTAGATATATCGCAAGTGTCAGGCGTCAGTCGAAATTATAAACCATATTGGCCCAAAATTAAGATACATTTCATCTTGAGATGTTTGGCGTTGTCTCAATACGTGAGGCAAGACATGAATTAAAACTTATCTCATTTCATGGCAACACCAAAATATTGTTAACACCTATTTCAGAAAACGAAAATATATCTGTTTCAACAGATTATATAAATAAAGACGGACGCCTTCTTTAAAAATAACATTCTGGCGATTTTCCAAAACTCCTTCAGGAAAAGAATGCAGACATTAAAAGTAATATAATTGCTTGGAATAAAAATTAGCGTATAAGTAGCTCAAGTCAAGTTATAGCTTGGTGCTGGTACTACGTTTTGAATCACCTCCTTCCTCATTTACCTAGTAAATTTATTGCAAAACATTGCTAACGACTTTTTAGGTATCATCAATCATTCATTCCAAACATCATATTTGTATATAGTTCCAGAATATATTCGCTCCTAGCTACACCAATTTTGAACTCGCCTCTTCTAGCGAGCAGCGGTTATAAACCATAATGGGCGGGATATGGTTTATTTACTATTTAGAGGGTTTGTTTACTATTTTAGAACATCTAATATTTCACTTCACGCATGACCCTTCGCTCGTTACGTAAGCGCAACCAACAAAAACTAACCCAAGGCGTACCCAAAATTAATAATAAAAGACTTTTTACAAACATAACCTTAAAAATAAGCCTTGCCACTGACGGCACTCGAACTCGCAGCGTCGCGTCGTGTCGAACCACTAGAGCCGTTGGAAGTAACTCGCTGGTCGGTGAAGACATTCAATCAAACCCTCCAGTAGTAAACAAGCCAAGCCCCGCCCACCCAACTGTCATTATGACTTGTAACCGCGGCGCGCTAGAGGCGAATCAATTTTGAGCTTTCACGCATGCGCAAGTGCTAATTCATATATTTTTCTGGCTTTTGGGCATGCCTTGGTTTAGTTTTGTTTGGTTGCGCACCCGGAGCGAGCGGAGGGCCATGCGTGAAGTGAAATATTAGAACGCTGGGCTGCTGCCAAATGCGCAGGTCCAAAGGTTGAACATTTTAGTGTAGGTAGACGTGAGTCCAGAATATATGGAGTAAAATTTATAAAGTAACGTCTTGGGTTAGCCAGAAACATAAATCTATTGAAACCAACGCCAACGCCACTAAAACCGTCAAGGAAAGAAAATGAGGTGGCAACAGTGGATTAAAATACTACATTTTTTAGGTTTGATTGTATGTAGTATTGTAAGAAAAATATATATTTTTTTTAATGTAAATTTTTGCATTTAATTTCTTGTCCCTAAGTAGGTATGCCAAAATAGACAATCCAGCCTGATATTTATTAGGGATTTTTCATCTTATGCTTATGCTGGATATAATAATGACGTTATTAGTGCATATGTTGTGTTAAAAAAAACATACACACCATTATAAACGAGTTAAGTCAAAATAGTCCGAACATGTTTTGTAATATATAGTAATTATAGGTATTTCTTTTAACTAAGCAATGTGCAGTGGAAGAATCTGGACCTTTCTATTAAATACAGCGCATACAGTATACCAGAATTAAAAACAAACAGATATACCTACTACTATTTTTTATTATAAACTATTAATAAAGCACACACACACATTCCATTGGTGAAAATATAGATTAATTTGATGTGCAAAAAAAGTTTATTTTTTATTGTATATTTATTGAGATATTTATACTTTAATAGTACTATAGGGAAACAATTTCCATAAAAATAAAATACCTACCTAGGTATACGTATATAGGTATATGACATACCTAGGTACTTAATCTATAAATATTTTGTGCCATTCAAAAAGACTTTTAGACTTTTTTCATGACCGTTGATTGAGAAGTAAGTACCTAGTTTCTCAACCAATCATATGAACTCAAAAAAATTTTTTTTTCATTTCATATCTTACATTCATACAGTTTTGGCCATTTAGGTGTCTGACTGCATAGGTATAGAACTATTATTACACCTTGACCATTGACTGCATATGGAGTCAATTTTTTCAAAACCTAATAATATAAAATTGTCAGACTAAATACTTAACTTTCCGACAACGAAATTAATTTAAATACATTGAAATTAAAAATAAAATAACAATATCACAAAAATAATCTATATGACCATCATGGTACAATTTTACCACACCACCATGCACTATGACTGCGTAGGGGTGGTAGGGTACTGTGCTGGTACCCACTCCTACTACCCTATCAAATAAAATTAATTATTATTCTATTGTCCCGACTCCTGAAGACAACAAATGAGTACGAAAAATGTCTGCTATTATAGAATACAACTATAGCTACGTATAACGTGATATTTTCGAAAGGTATGTATGTAATAATATACAAAAAGTACCTATTTAATAGCTTAAAAGCTAGTTTTATTCGTAGGTGTATTTGTACAATCTACAGGGTCCACCCGAGTGTTAACTTCTGCAGATTGGTCAGAAGGACGTAGTCTGGCTACGCCTACCCAACTTAACAATAAATCGGATATTCTAATTGTACTTACCTATTAGATTATAGTCTTTTAGATATAAAATTCGCAAAGATATCACTTTAATTACACAAAATTCAATATAAACGTACGTCAATTTCGCAAAGCGACGCCATTTTATTAATTGCTTTGAGAAGGAGGCAGTGTTGCCATGTTGCCAATGATGGTCGGTGTCATTTGAAGGTAAACAAACACAATGATATGGCACCACTGACGGATTGGGGGCGTGGCAGAAAAAGCACCAAGCAGATCAGAGACAATTAAGGCAATGCCCACATTTTGCACAATTTTGTGAAATATGCAACGGATGTAGAAAAATTATGTTTAAAATTGTATTCGCATTATTCTAACTTCGCGAAGCGCACAGGAAAACTGAAAATTCTTCATGAATAACAAAAGTCATACATATTAACTGAATAGCACTGTTCCTGATCACTAGCGTCTCGCCGCAACAGGGAGCCGTGATCGTGACTTCCGTCGAACAACACGGTTTATGGCGCTACATGCGTTGTTTAATGAATGTTTACATTTGCATTTTTACATATCCACTACATGCAATGCCCTCCGCTAGCTGCGGGGCGCAACCAACAAAAACCCTAACCCTAACAAATGCGCATTAAATTGTTGACAAACACCCATACGGCGGGCCGAGTTCGAATTCAGTGGCAAGAGATGTTTTTTTAAAATATAATATTATGTGTAGTTTTTTCTTCATTTTGGGCATGCGGGTTAGTTTTTGTTCGTTGCGCTCCCGTAGCGAGCGAAGCGAGTGATGCGCGCGTAACTCTGAAGCCCTCTGATGCGGTAGGGGCAACGTCTTGTCATACGTGATCACGGATCCTTTGTACCCACGTGACCATTAACATCCAATCGTGTATCAGGTGAGCGACTTGAATATCCGTGAAGGCCAAAACGAATGAAAGGTGGTTCATTTTAACTTTTTGGGTATACATATCCGTTTGAACGTGATGGTTGGGGCTGAGTGACAGAGAGAGATAATTTAATAAATGCATATAAGGGGGTTTGAATGTTCTTCATTTAGTTTTGTTGTTAAATATGCTACATAAGCCAGTTTAATCTTCTTTCTATAATTGGATATTTCCCATACAGTTTTCCTCTTTAAATTTGGACCCATAACACTCGAAAGTAAAAGGGAGGTCATACTAATTTATAAGGTACCTACTTTAAAAAAAAATGGCAAAACTAGCAGCAGCAACTAGCAAGAAAACTATTATATTATCAACGTGAATAAAAAAGAACTCGATGGGCATGTCAAAACACATACGAATGCGTGTCACAGAAGCTCCGTGTGGATGGGCAAATTTCAACGTGTTCGTTTCACGTATACGAAAATTAGTGATCACGTCTTTGACAAGGGAAAGGGAGTGTATAGATAATCTCGCTTTACGGCAGCGCGCAGTACGTGTTATCAAAAATCGAACGGACACCATTAATAGGAGCCAAACATTCAAAGCCGCACCTCCGTGTATATTGGTGATTTTTGTTGTGAAAAACTCTCAAAATACTTCAATTTGTCCATAACAAAATGATGTTTTGTTGTGCTTATGGGTGTAAAAGTCGCAATGACCGAAAGGAGCCTGGAATTACTTTTCACAGGTAAGTAGTGTTTAGACCTAGTTTTGCTGACTCTTATATTTATTATTTATTTTCTTTGTGTGCGCTGAGATATAGATTATTTCAAAATATGATTACGAGTATACTTCAGGCTGCCTTTCTTTGTAATTTTGTACTAGCTTTGTTAACATTTTTCAGTCATGATTGCTAATAAGAATCACATAATTCCCCTTGAAAATGGCCTGTCGCGCAGTTGCGTACATTGTTTTGATGTTTTAAGGAATTATTATACAGTAATAGAAGTATTATGAGTATAAAATAATATATACAATTTAGTGACGAAAATGTATGACGCTTGTCAAATCGTGGAGCCAACCCGTAACAGAACACCTGCCAGTTTTACCGTCCACTCTCTTTCCTTGTCAAAGGATCACGTATACATGTGGACTCAGGCTAAGTCCGAATCTGTATCTGAATCTGTAGCATTTAAAGATCCTTTACACAAATAGTGCACTATGTAAAAATCGACCTCTCCTATTGGTCGATCCATCTCGTATTACGATATGTCTGCGTGATGCAACCGATTTTTGTCAAGAGCTCTCGTGGTGTAGAGGTTTAGATCGTTGGGTCTCACCTGGAAAACGCGGGTTCGAACCCCGTCGCTTTTTTATTTTTTTTAAAGATTATATTTCTAAACAGCTTTTTTTCTTGATTTTGGGTATGTCTTGGGTTAGAGTGGGTTAGCACCTGGTTAGTTTCCTTTTCTTGAGCTCCCGTAGCTAGCGTAGCGAACGGAGGGACATGCGGGTCGACCAATGGGAAAGGCCGATTTTTATTTAGTGCACTATTTGTGTAAAGAATCTTATAATGCGTATCTGTACTCGCTATTGGCCTTTGCATGAGCAATTCAGCCAGTAAAGACCCCTATCCAGGCTTAGCAAGAGGTGGAGCAACCCTTCCACATTGGTTACACCTTGGTGGACAGTGATACTATTTTTAGAACCTCCAGTATGTCGAATATGTACTCCTGGGGGCTCCGACTTATATACGCACGGCTTGTTTTAAGATTCGAACACCACCGGCTGGAAGTTCACAAACATTTAAATCTTGTGCATGCACGGGGCTCAAACCTCCGGCTGGACGTCCCAATCTTGCTCAGGGAGTCAAAACGGTCCCCGAACGCTCACCATGCGCTCCCTAAACAGTAAGCGACTTATTAACAAGGCGCTGCGTACACCCCTCAAAATATCGTGCCGGAAGCTTCGCACTTGCGTATTAATAATGAAATTTCGAAAAGCTTCACGTGTGTGTAGTATATGCAACCGGCATTGAGCGTTTGTTTTTGTTTACTATTTTAGAATGTAATTAAACCAATAGGAATTCACACAAGTGATAGTTAATGGGCGGAGCTAGATGAGTGAGAAGAAACGCATGGCCCTCCGCTCGCTTCCCATGCTTCCGGAGCGCAACTAACCAAAACCATCGCAGGCATTCCCAAAACCAGTTCTAATCTAGCAGAAAAAGTTACTGGTTTTATTTTTACAAATTTCAAATTTCATAAATTGCATGTAGCTCCGCTTATTAACTGTCACTTTTGGGAATTTCTATTGGTTAAATTAAGATCCATAACAGGACCGCGGTGTGGATGTACATTTGTCTCCGCTCGCTTCGAGGGCGTAACCCAACAAAGCTAACCCAAAGCATGCCCAAAATCACGAACAAAAGAAATAAATAATGCAGTACGACAATCGAATCTTACATATTTTCTAACGCTTCAATCTTTCTTAACAACGGTTTACAGGTAGTATTCGAACTTAAATACCATCGTGGTGCAACAGTAAGATTTTCAAATCAATTGGCTGCTTTTTAAAGCGTCTCTTGTGTCACTGTAATCACAACGAATAACATACCACAAGAATAATAAATAACAACCTGAATCCAATGTTTTCTTTTTGCTACGCCTGTGCTTCTGTGACCTCGAGCGGCTTGTTCCGCCGAAATTCCGCCAAAACTCGCCAGTGTAGGCGCCAGCGTTACCGTTTTAGTACATTTGTACTAAATCTAGTACATTTTTATGTGTAAGTACATTTTATAGGGATATTGGTCAAATTTAGTACATTTCACACGAGCGCTCAAAAATTGAAATTCTTTCATGCAGAAGGACCATCTAGTATAGATAACCGCTGAAAGTTACGCTGGCCTTGTTTGAATGAAGAAGCAATAGGAATCTTTACAGGAACCTTTAACTTTAAACCATATACTTTATACGTATATGCTTTAAACTCTTCTGCCTCCGTCACACGGATCGCTGGTAATTACCACAAGCGTCTGTCGACCCGATATAATTTTCAATACCGACTCTAGCGCCATCTAGTGCATATGGCGTTGACTCAAGCTATTGCATTCGCGCTATGTCATCGTGATGCAATCGATTTACATATAAGGCGTGGTGGTTCAGAGGACTAGATGGTTAGGTCTGAACTCGGCAGCGGCATTTATCGGCGTCGGCGGCTCGGGTTCAAATCCCGCTGTTTTCTTTTTATTTTTTTTTAAGGTTAAGTTTCTAAACAGTTTTTTTCTTGATTTTGGGTATGTCTTGGGTTAGTTTGGGTTAGCACCTGGTTAGTTTCCTTATCTTGAGCCCCCGTAGCGAGCGCAGCGAGCGGAGGGCCATGCAAAAAGTGATATTACTTATTGTAATACGTGCCCGTACTTTGGATGCACTTTTTACAAAATATGTTGCTTTATTTAACTAAAAACCAGGATATATTTAATAAAAGCCGTATTATAGTCGATATACAGTAGCTTGCATGTGTTTCCGCGAATACATTCACAAAGAATCCCCCTTCTTTGTGAATATATTCCACGCAAGGCCAGCCTATGTAGTATAGGTGGCCTTTGGTATCGAAAATTTGGTCGGGTCGCTAGACTCTTGTGTAATTCCCTGCCGGCCGCAGAAATCACAAGCGTTTAGCAATAGAGGCAAATTTTCGATGCGATACCGTACATGCGCAATGGTGAAACAAGAATAATAGGTATTATTATGACCCTCCGCTCGCTACGTACGGGGGCGCAATCAACAAGAACTAACCAAAATTAACCCAAGACTAATCCAAAATTAAGACAACAAAAGTAAATTAATGAAAAACAAACATAACCTCAAAAAAGGTAAACAAAGCATCTCTCCCAACCGACGGGAATCGAACCCGCATCGCAGAAATGACAGACAAAAACCCTGCCTGCTACACTACTGAAGGAGTTTCAGTTTAACGCAAAAAGACATGGCCAATTCCGATATTTCGGCCATATTACGCTGCACGGTATCGCATCGAAAATTTGGCCCCTATCGCTAGACGCTTTTCAGAAAACCCCGAGCGTCTGCCTTAAACATATTTTATTTTCAGTTAGCTTAGCTGTTGCTGTTAGTTAGGTTAGCAGTTGGCGTTTATTTATCTTGCCTCTTGTGTTTCAGATGTTTATTTTAAGTTAAAAATTTTGTTTTGTTTAACGTTAGATTTTTTCTTGTTTTTGGTTTTAAAAATATATGTATTCGTAACTATAAAGGACCTGTAAGTTTCATTTCTATACAATTAATTAACCTACAAAATACACTTTGCCAACGAAAGCGAGCCTACAGCTTTTAATTGGCGATAAAAAAACAATAGGGTCTAGCCATAAGGGGTCAAATTTTCGATGCAATACCGCGCATGCGTAATATCACCGAAATATCGAAATTATCCATGTGTTTACGTTCTAGCGAAACTCCTTCAACGGCTCGGTGGTGTAGTAGGGAGATTGTTTGCCTGTCATTTCTGCGCTGCGGGTTCGATTCCTGTCGGTCGCCACTATATACATAAAAATCACAGATGTTTTGTTTATCTTGTTTTAAAATTATGTTTGTTTTTTATTAATTTACTTTTTTTCCTTAATTTTGTGTTAGCATTAAGTTAGTTTTGGTTAGTTCTTGTTGATTGCGCCCCCGTAGCGAGAAGGGCCATGCAAAGCCATAATAATGCCAATTATTCTTGTTTCGCCATTGCGCATGCACGGTATCGCATCGAAAATTTGACCTCTATGGCTAGACGCTTGTTAGAAAAACTGTATAGTACAATTACACTGGTAGGCGCTACGACTGTACTGTAGTAAACAGATCGTCTAAAATACGGTAAAATTCTAGCTGTTGGAAATGCGGGGTTATACTTTGGATGCATTTTCTGTTGTTGAGTGTTTCGTTAGCGATCTGGGAAAAGCGGAGGCCTTCGCCGATTACCTGGGAGGCGTCTGCAGTGAGTCGCCTGATACCCTCCCTGAGCAGGCACAATACAGCTATGCTGTTAACGTTTTTAAACAGCAGAAGTACCCCATCCCTCCGTCAGTGTATGATAAGTTGAGAGTCACTCCGGCGGATATCCGCAAAGCTCTCAGTCGTTTGCCGAGAAATAAAGCTCCCGGCCCGGACAATATTCCGAACTTAGTCCTGAAAAACTTGCCTAAAAAATTAATTATCCATCTTATGCATATAATTAACGCGGTAATCAGGCTGCAACATTTCCCGAAATCCTGGAAAGCAGCGTGCGTCATACATATCCCTAAACCAGGGAAAGATCTCGCACTACCTTCGTCATACCGGCCGATCTCTCTGCTGAACACCCTCGGGAAGGTAGCTGAAAGGCTAATCTTGCCGGGGATCAGTAGGGAGGTCGATCGGCTTAACATCTTGCCCCCTGAACAGTTCGGTTTTCCCGGGCGGCACGGCACCGTCATGTTGGCCGCGAAAATCGCAACTGACGTTTACGAAAGTTTCAGTGCGAGACAATCAGTGGCATTACTGCTGTTGGACATCGAGAAGGCGTTCGACAGGGTGTGGCACGCGGGGTTACTGTATAAACTTCTAGCGAAGCACAACCTTCCGCTTCACATAGTATCCCTAATCGCGTCATACCTTGCCGAACGCACTTTCGTTTCAAGGGTAGATAAACACACTTCTGCGAGCAGGAGACTTCTCGCAGGAGTGCCACAGGGCACAGTATGGTCGCCGCTGCTGTTCAATCTTTATATTGCAGATATTCCGTCTCATCCCGAAACCAATAAAGCCCTATTTGCCGACGATACGGCAATTTACTCCTCGCATCCTATAGCGGAAGTGGCGAAGTCAAGATTAAGCGAGCACATGAACGTGCTTGTTCGCTACTACGAGAGGTGGAAGATCTCCCTTAATGCGAACAAAACAGATCTCATAGTGATCACACGCAAACGAAGGGATATAGATGTTACACCTTTCGTAATAGGCAACACACCTATAATACCTAAAGCTCAAGTAAAATATCTAGGTATCACGCTTGATAATAAATTGAATTTTAGTGGGCATATCAAGGCAATAATTAGCAAAAATGCGGCCATAAAGAAAGGACTGGGCTTGCTAGTGGCGAGCAGGTCTTACCTGAGCCCCGCTAATAAGCTCATCTTGTATAAATCTGTAGTAAGGCCTGCATTACTACACGCTGCTCCTGTGTGGTGCTCGGTGGCCCGCACACACAAGCAAAAACTTCAAATAATTCAGAATAGCTATCTGAGGGCGGCGTTTTCCTTGACTCTACGCGACCGCGTTAGAACCGAGGACCTGCATGCGTGGTCTGGCGTTGAATACGTCGAAGAATACATTGATGGCCTCGCATGTAGGTTCTTTGAGCACCAAGTCAAGGGATCGCCGCTCACTGAAAACATCGCAGATAAACGCTACGACCCCGAGCACCCCATTAGGCATGGCACTATATACAGAGAGCCCAATTCAGAAGAAACATTAAATAATACCAACAACAACATTAATCTCACCCTTTTACCAAATTTAATCCAATTTTCGAAAAACACGAACAATGAAAATACCAGGAGAACAGGAACACTTCGCCTCCGCGGGTAAGTGTCGATCCTGCTGCCTGGCCAGCCACTCACCGTGTTCGGACACGGGGGGGGGCGGGGCTTGTTAAAGGTGCTGCACGTACTATAAATACGCAGCTGCGCCTTGTACATTCACACTTGACTTCCAACCACGGAAACATCCGTGTCTCCGCAGCCTGATCCGCGGGGCTCGACCTATACGATCTGAAGTTGTTACAATACAGGAGCAGACTTATATCATTAAGTCTTTACTTGTATATAGTAGTATTAGGTCTATGTTGTACATAATGTGGTGTCATTTTATCCTATGATCTCCTGCTCCATGAGAGCATTGAAACAAGGTTTTTCTCAAGTTTTCCTTGTATAATTTCTTGGTAACTAAACAACAGACTGCAAAAAGTAGTATAACCAATATAGCTCCGGCCAACAACTTATCTGCAGCGACTTTGTAGGGAATACCCAGGGAAAGATCGAGCTACCCGTAGCACTGCTACACCTAACTTATGAATAAGGTAACATTAGCCCCCTAAGGGCGTCGTGTCCTGTTGGCCACGGTGTTGACCGAACAACGCCAGGCACAACAACAGGCCCTAGTTTAACTAGCACTAAGGCGTATTCATATATTAGGACATGCTGTTATATAATTGTTAATAATGAAATAAATGTATGATGATGATGATGATGATGAGTGTTTCGTGTTTTAATGAATTTTTGGACCAGTTAACTTATATTATACACTAAAATCGATTAATAGAGAGTAACCAAAAGCCATAAGTTAATAATTTGGCGAAATAAATATATTGGTTAGAAAATAAGTGGTTTTATTTATTAGTATCTTTAATATCTTAGGAATGATTAAATCGCTGAAAACGTCAGTATAAACAACTAACCGAAAGTTGATTGGACGACTAACCAAAAGTAACCTAGTCTATTAAAATTTATTACAACGTATCGGAATGACTAAGATGTATTAAAATTTATTATAACTTATCGTAACCGGTTCAAACTACTAAAATAAGTTGATACTAATTACCATACTTGGACGACTAACCAAAACTAACCAAATCTATTAAAACATTTATTATAATGTATCCGAACCGATTCAAATGATTAAAATAAGTTGATACTAAGTGAAACTACCCAAAAGTTGATTGGACTACTAACCAAATCTATTAAAATTGATTATAACGTATCGGAAACGGTTCAAATAACTAAGTAAAATGAGTAGATGCTATGTACCACACTTAGACGACTAATAAAAACTAACCAAATCTATTAAAATTTATTATAACGTATCGTAATCGGTTCAAATGACTAAAATAGGTTTATACTAAGTGAAACTACCCAAAAGTTGATTGGACGACTAACCAAACTAACCAAATCTATTAAAATTGATTATAACGTATCGTAACCAGTTCAAATGACTAAAATAAGTTGATGCTAAGTGAAACTATCCGAAAGTTGTTTGAAAGACTAACCAAAACTAACCAAATCTATTAAAATTTATTATAACCTATCGTAACCATACTGTGATACTCGTGACTTTTCTATTTGTAAATATGAATATCTATGTTTTTATGTACTATATTAATAGATAATTTTGCATGTTAGTGAAATATCTGGCAGCGTAAATATACCGGAGTATTTTGATATGATAGGATTCAACACGACATTATTATTTGGAATGGTTTTAAAATTAAAACTAAAGCCCATATGGTGAAGATCCATCAAAACGGACATCTGTGAATTTGAAAAACACTGATGGTTTGGAAAAATTCTTAAATAAACGGTACTAATTTCTCGCTTAATATAGGAATTAAAATACAAAGTTGGAACATAGCTCTGCCACAGAACTGGGAAAAATTGGAAGGTCAATATTTCCACTAGTAAAGTGGCCTTATCTTATTTTCCCTAGGAAAACGACCAAGGACATATTATTTGCCTTACTAATTGGTAAATAAGTAAAGACTTTAAAGAAAATCGATAGAGCTGTTTCCGAGAAAATCGATTTTGTTAATTTTTCTAAAGAGTAAAGGGACTGCATCGATTTTTCACAGAAAAACGGGATAGTACGTATTATTTGCCTACTAAATTGACATATAGAAAATGCAATGAAAATCGCTAAGGCCGTTTTTGTGAAAACCAATTTTTTTATATTCTTCTTTATATTAACAATCCTTAATTATTGTAAGGATAAAGAAAAAATTTATAAAACGTCGGGAGGTATTGTCCCGAAACTCCTAAATAACCATTTTGGTAGAAATCGACCTGACGGTTTTGGAGAGAAGTCGTGTGACGGACAGAGACACACACACAGGGACACAATTTAGTTTTTTTCAGAATTTAATGTTTTTTGGACTCTAGAATCCCCATAATGAATCGACATTGGCAAAAAAAGTCGCGAATAGCATGTTACACGTGATAGAAGTGAATACTTCTTTATCAGTGTTATAAGAAAGAAAAAATGGGAGAGAATCATATATTAATCAATTTTAAAAGATTTGGTGAGTTTTGGTTAATCGTCTAATCAACTTTCGGTTAGTTTTACTTAGTTGCAACTTATTTTACTTATTTGAGCCGGTTCCGACACGTTATAATCAATTTTAATAGATTTGGTTAATCGTTGAAGCAGCTTTCGGTTAATTTGGCATAGTCTCAACTTATTTTAGTCATTTGAATCGGTTCTGATACATTATGAGATATTTTAATAGATTTTCTTACTTTTGGTTTGTCGTTGAAGCAACTTTCAGTTAGTTTTACGTAGGCTCAACTTATTTTAGTCATTTTAACTGGTCATAACAGATATATCATTAATATGCAAAACAATCTATTAATATAGTACACAAAAAATATGCATTAATTTTTACAAATAAAAAAATCACGAATATCACAGTACACGTGATAGATGTGAATACTTCTTTATTGAGTCTCAAATTATTTTATTTATTTAAGCTGGTTCCGATACATTATAATCAATTTTAAAAGATTTGGTTAATTTTGGTTAGTCGTCTAATCAACTTTCGGTTACTTTCACTTAGTCTCAACTTATTTTAGTCATTTGAACCGGTTCCGATACGTTATAATAAATTTTAATAGATTTGGTTAGTTCAGGTTAGTCGTCCAATCCAGTTTCGGTTAGTTTCACTTAGTCTCAACTCATTTTACTTATTTGAGCCGGTTACGATGCGTTGTAATCAATGTTAATAGATTTGGTTACTTCGGAGTAGTCGTCCACTCAACTTTCGGTTAGTTGCACTTAGTCTCAACTAATTTTATTTATTTGAGCCAGTTACGATATGTTATGATCAATTTTAATAGATTTGGTTAATTCGGATTAGTCTCGACTTATTTTATTTATTTGAGCCGGTTCCGATACGTTATAATGAATTTTAATAGATTTGGTTAGTTTAGGTTAGTCGTCTAATCAACCTTTGGTTAATTTCACTTAGCATCAACCTATTTTACTTATTTGAGCCGATTCCGATACGTTATAATCAATTTTAATAGACTTGGTTAGTTTGGGTTAGTCGTGCAATCAACTTTCGGTTAATTTCACTTATTCTCAACAATCTCAACTAAAGTTCAGCACTGTATAAAAAATGGTTCAGCTATCCCGCCTTCCGTACTATTTTCTTAATAAGATGGATAATATTAAATAAGCCAAAATGCAGTAAGCACGCTCAGTGAATTATGGCTTTGACGTGGACTGAAGGTCACCCAGTGCTTTTAGTCAATATGCACGGTGACAGGTGAGAGTTTGGATTCTGGTTATTTATTACTGTGTAACATACTACGCAATCGCGTAGCTTCCGGCACGATATTGAAGGGGTGTAAGCCAACATAAGTGATGAATATGTAGACCCCTTTTTTGGATATCCCGCATGACGAGTCCATGGCTTGCGCGCGCATCGCAATATTTACATACGTATTTTTATCACTTCACGCATGGCAACCAACAAAAACTAACACAAGACGTGTCCAAAATGAAGACAAAGACTTTTAACAAACATAACTTTAAAAAAGCATGTCTTGCCTCTGGAAGTTATGATTTTGGCTGCTATCAAGGTAAAAGTAACTCCAACGCCATCTAGTGTAGGTGGCGTTGACTCGAGCGATCGCAGTCGTTGTCTTCGCGATGCAATCAATTTGCAGCAAGAGCCCTCTTTAGGTTTCGAATCGGCGGCTATCGACGACTTGGGTTCTAACCCCGTTGCTTTTTTTTTAATTTCTTTATAAGGTTAACAGTTTTTTTCTTTATTTTGGGTATGTCTTGGCTTAGTTTGGGTTAGCAGCTGGGTAGCGAGCGGAGGGTCAAGCGAAAAGTGAAACACTACTTATTGTAATACGTGCCAGTACTTTGGATGCACGTTTTACGAAATATTTTGCTTTATCTAACTAAAAACCAGGATATATTTAACAAAAGACGTATTATAGTGGATATACAGCAGCTTGCATGTTTTTCCGCGAATACATTCACAAAGAATCCCCCTTCTTTGTAGGTTTGTAAAAAAATCCTTGATTGCAGGCAAAATCATGACTGTCGCGAGAGACTCGCCTGAAATCGAACACAGGAGTTTAGAGTCTAGAGCATCGACTATCTTTTTGATGCAAAAGCTGTGGGCATGGGCAGTAGCGAAACAAGAATAAGTATTATTATGGCTTTGCATGGCACTCCGCTCACGTAGCTCGCTACTGGGCACAACCGACAGAAACTAACCCAAGGCATGTCCAAAATTGAGAAAAAAAAAATTAAAAAAAAAATCATAACCCTAAAAAAAGTAAACAAAACATGTCTTGCAACCGATGGGAATTCAATTCGCGACGTACGAATGACAATCAGAACGTCTAAGTACTACGCACAAGCGTCTAGTGCACCTACTAACTTTTCGCAGCAAAAGCTACAGACATACGTAATGGCTGAATGTATGAGAATTACCCAAGTCTTTACGGGCTAGCGAAATTCTTTCAACGCCTATGATGGTGTTGCAGTTAGACGTTTTGGTTTTCATTCGTACGCGCCGGTTCCATACACGTAAACTGCAGACGCATAAGGTTCTGCCATAGGGCGACTGTTATATAAATGTTAGATATTATACCTCCTTTACGTTTCGTCTTCAAATATTTGAACACTTCATGCCTGGCTCTCCGCTCGCTTCGGGGGCACAACCAGCAAAAACTCACCAAAACTAACCCAACTACCCAACGCATGAAAAACAACTAGTTTTATATTACAGTCGCCCTATGGTGTGATCCTTTCGCGTCTGCAGTTTACGTATAAGCGCGCCGGGTTTGATTCCCGACGATCACAAGACATGTTTTGTTTTTACTTTTTTTAATGGTTATGCTGTTTTTTATTAATTCGTTTTTTGTTCTTAATTTTGGGCATGCCTTGGTTTAGTTTGGGTTAGTTTGGGTTAATATATGAATATCGAATGGCATACGTCGATGTAAAAAGAAACATCGCAAAAGTAACATCTCTATTTTTTTTCTCTAGTGATATAATGAAAGAACGAAAGAAAAAACATCGATGGTTGTATACGGTGGTTGTATATCGATGAAACTTTTGCGATGTTTTTTTTTACATCGATGCATCCAATTCGATGTTCCTGATGACATATTTGTATTTTTCCTAAAGAAGCTTAAATAAAAAATAGAATATTTTTCGTTTTATTAAAAATCGATGTTTTGTAAACATGAATGTTCGATGCGATCGGCGCATCCCTAAACTTTTGTTGACAGCCTTTACCAATCTTGAGCATTCATTGGACGTAGACAACCAAAAATACAGCGAATGTATTAACATTAACCTAACTTAGAAATAAAAAAAACATATTTACGATTCTTGATTCCTGAACTCAACTCAACCATCAAACTGCGAAAATTAATTTGCTATCAGAAAATCCTAAATAATATTAAATTTATTGGAAAACAATCTTTAAAGATGCCTAAAGTTCGCAGAAGTAAGAAAGCACCTCCTGAGGGATGGGAACTTATCGAACCAACACTAGATGAATTAGAGCAAAAAATGCGAGAAGGTAAATTAGTATAATATAATCAACATAATTAGACACTAGATTATCGTGGACGGCCTTTGCAATGTAAAAAAATTATATTTCTGTAGAAATCAGCCGATTGGGATCGATGTGGTAGTTAGGCATTTGGGGGCTCGGATTTTACTTTACCTATCTAAACCCAATATTGAAACATGCTTATGCTCAAACCCAATTTCTGACACCCAAATACCTAAACATACAAATATTTCTTTTAGCTGAAACTGAATCACATGAAGGAAAACGGAAAAATGAATCTCTTTGGCCAATATTCAAAATACATCATCAAAAGTCACGGTATATATATGATCTCTTTTACAGGAGAAAGGCAATATCACGAGAACTATATGAGTACTGTTTAAATGAAAATATTGCAGACAAAAACCTTATAGCCAAATGGAAAAAGCAAGGCTATGAAAATTTATGCTGCTTGAGGTGTATTCAGACTAGAGATACAAATTTTGGCACCAATTGTATATGTAGAGTGCCCAAAGGGAAATTAGAAGAGGTATGATCGATTACACTTCTCTAATAGTTTTTAAGTTTATATTACCTGAAATTTGAATAACTAACTCATTTATATAGAAAAAAAAATAAGTAGATTATTTTACTGTTTTAGGGAAGAATAGTGGAATGTGTTCACTGCGGATGTCGTGGATGTTCTGGCTAATAGTAATTATATTTCCTAGGTTTAAAAAGCATTGTCAAATAAAATTGGATTTCCTGGCTCTGTTATATAGCTTGGCTGTTTATTGTTTCAGTTAATTATATAGAACACCTACTTAATTTAAATCAGGGATCAACTAGGCGAAATGTATTTATTCTCAGTGATAAATCCATTTTACTTTAAAAGTTTCAAAATAAATTAAGCCAAATATATATGTAACTACATAACTATAGTAAATAAAACTTAAAATTATCTATTGAAGTATCAATAAACTCATTCCATAAATTAGAAGCAACAAAAGTAATAAAATATTTAGATAATTAACAATCATGATACTTATCGATTGCCAAAAACTTAGCTAACAGTAACAGGATATACAAAAATAGATGGGTAGGTAAATGGATAATTTATTTGTGCTAGATACAAAGTATATACACAGATCTAAACAACTCCACAGATGTCTGGTTACCCATGTGATTTATGTAAGCAAGAAATGTTCTGGGATTAGTACTACCGAGCTTCGAACCATTGTTTTGAGCAGTCAAGTTATGACATACATTTGTAAATTCTGTGTTCCAAAAATGAATGATACTATGCAGCTGTTCAAAATCATTTATTGGTGCCATAGTATACGAGACAGTATTTTCACAAGTTAGGATTTAAAATAAACAGCTTGCAGCCAAAATGCAGACTGACAGGTTAAAAATATAAAATTATTAAATCGTCACAGCTTTGGTAGCTGAACTTGAGCTAATTAAAAGTAAGACACAAAAAGTTTTAGATGTATCTGATTTAATACAGACTCTTTCAGAAGAGGTAAAAAGTATAAAAACTTGTTTTGCATCTAGTCTTGATGATATCAAATCTCTTGTCAAGAGTGAAATGGAGGGTTTAATGAATTCATACGAGGAGACTCCATACAGTTTTGCTGCGCTGAGTTCTGGTATGCTCCCAGAGGACGATCTTATTCTGTAATGGCAAGAACTTCAAAAGCGATCAAATAAGACAATTTTAGAAGAATGCCATACAGGAAGCAAAGGTTAAGGCTAATGACCACTTTGTTAACTTTGCTGAAAATCCCTCTAAGGCAGTGTGGCAAGTTATACAAAGTAATATGGTTTCATCTAAGCTTAAGAGCAATAATAATTGTAA
This sequence comes from Pissodes strobi, assembly GCA_016904865.1. Taxonomy (NCBI): domain Eukaryota; kingdom Metazoa; phylum Arthropoda; class Insecta; order Coleoptera; family Curculionidae; genus Pissodes; species Pissodes strobi. The sequence continues at coordinate 74,352 of MU186439.1, forward strand.
CATATCAGCGGATGATTTTAACAATTTCTTTTCAGCAACACTGTTGCACATGATACTCCCATGGTGATCCAATTCATATTCTTGCAAAACTAAATTTACCAGAAAACATGTTGATCAAATTAATTAAAAACATAATCATTAGCCCTCTTACTAAACTAATTAACCGATGCCGATGCCTGAAGGAAAATGTTTTTCCTGATGTACTTAAGGCTGCCAAAGCGATACCTATTTTTGAGAAGGGCGAGCCTGAGAAGCCAGAAAACTATCGACCTATATCCTTGCTACCAATAATTTAAAAAATCTTTGAGAAATACATAGCCACCCAATTGATAAAATAGATTATTTACTTCATACCAGTTTGGATTTAGAAAGGACAAGAATACTGTTATGGCAATCTTGGACGTAGTCTGTTTTATTGATGATTCTTTTAATAACTTAGAGTTCAGCAATGTACTGTGACTTAAGCAATGCATTTGATTGTGTGCTACATAATATTTTACTGCATAAACTTGGCAAATATGGCGTTAATACGAATAGCATTACCCTTCTTAGGGCCTATTTGACGGACAGAGAGAAGGGTGTGGGTGGGGCGTCATCAGCAAAAAGTAGTATTACTATAGGGCAGATTCTCTTGAGACGTCACAGCTTGAGATGAATATTTTGCAAAGTGGCATCCAAGACTGGTTTAACATGAACCAACTACATCTTAATGCTGACAAAACGTAAAAGGGTCGTTTTTACTCTGAGATAAACTGATCTACCAAGGGAGACCACAGTAAAATTTTTGGGTGTTCTAGACCCTCTTCTTCAATGGCACTCACATATTGATGCATTGGCTGCAAAACTGAGGAGTACAATACCTATATGCCCTATGTTGCCTTGCTCCTATGATAGTGCTCTGAGAACTGCATATTTTGGATTGTATCATCCTATACAACATATGCCATTTTAGTGTGGGGCCATGCTCCCCAAGTAAAGAGGTTGTTTGCACTACAGAGAAGGGCAGTTAGAGTTCTTGGCAGAGTGGGTTACAGGGATGACTGTAGACATGTATTTACAACTATGGGTATATTCACCTTACCATCAGTTTATATCCTGGAAAACATACTGTGAGTACAGAGCAATAAGAGCCATATCGGGTGCATGGAGATGTTTATAATTATGAAACTAGAAGTCTGAACAAATTGGTTCCAATTTTCCAGAGGGTGACAAGATGTCAGGGGGGCCCTGGGTGTCTGGCTGTTAAACTAAACAATAAACTACCAACCAATTATACTGAATTGCCTCTACTACATTTTAAAAATAAAATAAAACAAATTCTGATAAGAAATGCCTTTTATTCGACAGAAGATTATTTTAATTGCATCCTTTAGGACTGTTATATTTTTAGTATTAATCTTAATTTTTATAATTTTCAATATGATTGTGTACAAAATATTTTAATATCTGTCTAGTTTAGTGTCTATTTTAGTTTTACTGTTTATTTTATGACAGTTTTACCTTGACATTGATCTTTTCTGTTGACTTGTGTAAATACTATTGTGTATATTAACACCAATAAATGAATTTGAATAATCTTATGCATGTCGATTATGTTACTCAATGTTCCCGAGGGTGAGGATAAAGAACAGGTCGAAGCAATTTTTTCACAGTTCCCTGATAGTTCACCTGAGATCCTGCACTTGTGCAGGATGGGAAAACCAAACACAAATCAGGCTCGTGGATGTGACCAATATGGTGAGAAATCGCCATAAACTAAAAGGAAAGAAGATCTACCTGAACTTCGATGTTACTGTGAAGCAAAGGGATGTTGAGAAGAAACTGGCCGAACAACTTCATGATCGGCGTTGCCAAAGGCGAAGATGTATCCATAACAGAGCCATAAGTTACTGCAATGGGATTCCTTATATTTTTGCGAGAAAAACTAGTTAATGGACCTTATTTGTCAGGTCATCATTAGTCTGAGAACGAGGGATCTGTACGATGCATTTTAAGGACCCTCTATAACACTCGCGAACAACCACCTAAAAAAAATCGATATTTATGTAAATCGACCTGACGGATCCGATTTTTGAGTTCGCCAGACAATCCGGAATTGCGAAACTGGTGAAAATCGGCAATTTCCCAAAAATCTCAAATTTCATGTAAAATTTTTAATTTTTGCTTATCACCCTATATCTCCCTTACTCTTAGTTCGATTAAATTAAAATTTTTAAGAGGTCCAATCTAAACATTTGTGATCATGACTGATGACACACAAATGCCAAAAAAAATTACGTGACACTAGCTTTATTTTTTTTAAATGTTGGTGACACGAAATTTGTTAAAAATGCAGCGACAAATACTAGATCGAGAAAACTTTTTTATTTTTAGAGATAGATGCATATAGTAAGCGACAAAGTTGTAGCCAAAGAACCGAAGAAACTTTTTTATTTCGGTGATTTTTTTGATAAGTGGTTTGGTTTTTAACATATCGGTGCCACAATATAGGAAAAACTATGCCGACCGCGGCCGGTCACGCAGTGCACAGGCAGTATACCGCTCTCAAGCCGCGCTTGAGAGCGCCAAGATTTCTACTGTACTGATAGTAACCTATTTAATAATCGTAAGGTTTATTTCGAAGTTTATTCAGTAAATTTTAATTTTAAAAAAGGAAAAAAATATAAAAAATAAGGTTTTAAATTTTGATAAAGTCGATTTAGATTTTTGTGATTTAAATAGATTCGATTTAAAATATCCTTCAATTTGTAATTTTTGCCCAGTGCCTTTCAACATATTCATTTTATTTCTACATTTAACTTCGACTGTTATAGTAAAGCAACAATAGTTAAGAAATAGTACACACATTTTGTAAAAAGGAATGATGATAGTTTACATTTTACTTATCTGCTACTATTGAGCTTCACATTTCCCTTGGCATAAACAACTAATGGTGCAAGGCACACAAGACATTTACATTTATTTGTGCAAGTAAATAAAATGCACCTGCAGTTGGCTGTAATTTCCAAAAAGCTTGGCTTTGCTCCTTTTAGTGGCATCTTTAGTACAAGAGCATTGTTTCTATAATAGCCAAAATCTGCAGGTTTTGGAATTTCAGGTTGAATATTACTAGCGCTTTTATAGATTGCACATTGCAAAAACGCCCTTTTTACATGCAATCTTCTGTTGGAGGCAGATATCTAAAATGAAATACCAACGATTATAGTTAATAATGCACTTCAGTGATAAAGCGGTTTCAAATTTAACATAATTTGGTACTTTTAAAAAATAAAATGACACAGATAAAACATAGAGATTAAGGTTACTCAACTAATGTCAGTTTTACAATTTGGAAATATATGCGCTTGTAATTCGTCCATATTTTCCATAAAATTTAGACAGCCGTAGACATTTTTAAAAATGCTGCCAGGTTCTTATCTTTCGTATCCATTATAACTTGAAGATCCAAAGTGAATGAGGTCTAAACATGCTTCATTAGAAACTGCAACTTTTAGAGCTTTTTTTGCTCTTTCGAAATGGGAAACATACCGAATCGTATCCCCTTAGGCCATATACAGCTAATAAAATCGCAGCTAAGTTTTTAGCATCCTTCTGATAGATGTTGGCTGTGACTGAATTATCACATGGCATGGTACAAACTTCTTATTATTTTGGATATATATTTCTATGTCAATATAATAAGAGGAGTAGTACATTGATAATACAAAAATGTCTGTATCTGTAGCATAGATTAAAAATCGTTTATACCTATTTTTAAATCGGGCAATAATAGAAAATATTCTAGTATCAGCTTCCTCATGTTCTGTAAATTCTAAATTCGCATGTCAGCTAATAACTAATACATTTATACTTTCTACTAAAGTGTGATGATTATTTATGAATTTCCTAACAAAATATGCCAGCAGCTTTTTCTTTTTCTTAGAATTTGCAATAATTTTTTTCCAATCCGGAATCTTAAACTCGTCTTCATAACTTCATAATTTATAGGTGGATTGCTCTTTGCTCTTCTATTTCTTTCTGAAACTATTATGCTATTTTCAAAATCGTAACGATCTCCAACGCACACAATATGATGTGAATTTGTAGGTTTTAAATTTAAAATCAGATTGAAATACTTTAAAAACAAATCATTAAAGATGCCATTTTAATTTTGAAATCGTTAACCTTTGCTGGAAAACACGTCATCGTCAGTTCAGTTGACATATCAGTTATTTCCTTTAAAACAGCGTTGTGAAACTCCGCTTTACTGCCTTTCCTCATTACAAAATTTCCTACCGAATTAGCTTCGAAAAGACATAGTGGATATCCAGTCCATTCATGAGAAAATATCCTAATTTTTGTTTCTTCATCCATCTCTCTCGTAAAATGCAAATTTCGCTAAATTTTTGCTTCGCTTTCATATAATTTATCTACTAGCTTTCTACCTTTCACTTTTTCTTTCTCGGTGAAAAAATTGAGTTTTAAGGCGCCAATTTTATCATAGTTTTTTTCGTGAGCCTTCAATAAAGCAGCAAGTCCTAATTCTCCCGCTTTATACACATTATTTGACTCACTTGTATAACCAGAAAAAATATTCAGTAATGTTGTGCTATCCTATTGGAATTGGTTAACTTTTTGTTTTATAATTCTCTTAATTTCTAATTTGTCAACGTGTATTATTAAAGCAAATATTGTGCTTCTGGATTCGTGATGTTTTTCTTTAGAGTCGGGTTTCCTTTACTCGACCATATTCTCTAATCTCTAATTGATCCGAAATTGAAGACATTAATGGCAGTGCATTTAAATATTTTTAAATCGCATCTTCTTCGATATAAATTCCCTGAAATAGTTCGTTTTTAGCGCCTGTATGTTTCTAAGGCCATATCAGTCCAAATGCCGTTAAACACTCCATTTTTCAATCCCAACCACCCGTTATTTTAACTCGAGAATTATTTTATTCCCACACAACACCGGTGGACGGTGCGCGGCGCGGCGGGTAGGTTAGAAATAAAGCGGCAGTACAAGCACACTGTAGCGACGCGGCGCGCGCGGCGGTCGAAGTATTGATTGCAGTACCGTTTCCTTGAAAACTAAATTAGTTATCAAAAATATCACCGAAATAAAAAAGTTTCTTCGGTTCTTTGGCTACAACTTTGTCGTTTACTATATACATCTATCTCTAAAAACAAAAAAGTTTCCTCGATCGAGTATTTGTTGCTGCATTTTTAACAAATTTCGTGCCACCAATTTAAAAAATATATATAACAGGTGACACGTACATTTTTTGCATTTGTCTCATGTCACTCATGATAATAAATGTCCAAGTTGGCTCTACTAAAAATTTTAATCAAATCGGACTTAAATTAAGGGAGATATAGGGTGGTAAGCAAAAATTAAAAATATCGCATAAAGTTTGAAAATTTTCACAAATTGACGATTTTGACCAGTTTCGCAATTCTGGATTGCCTGGCGAACTCCAAAATCGGATGCGACAGGTCGATTTACATAAAAATCGATTTTTTTTAGGTGGTTGTTCGCGAGTGTTATAGAGGGTGCATCTTAGGCAGTGCTCGTTCTCCGACTACATCCCAGTGGACGTCACAACCTGGACATTTACTATCAAAATGTTAGAGACCTGAAGACAGGGTAATTTCAATATTTTTTTAGACATCTTCAAAAAAATATTACAAAATGTAATCAAATCAAAATTTTCTATCTTTATCTGTGGAGACTTTAACATTAATTTCCTAAATAATGACGCAGTGCAGGAGCTGTTTGATCTTATTAACTCTTATGGCTTCTCTGCTTTAAATAAAGAGAGCACTAGAAACAATGCATGCTTGGATAATGTTTTAACAAATGTGTGTGAATGTACCTGTCAGCTAATAGATGTGGGCAGTGGCGTAGCTAGAAATGTGGGTGCCGGGGGGTAAGCCTATCCGCTGGTGCCTAAAAAAACCTATATTTTGTGTGTATATGCAAATTAATCCAAAAATAGTACATCATAATATTAAACGTATATTTTTGAGGTGAAACTTCTTACCGCGCGCCGGGAGTAAAATTTGAAGGTCGCGATCCCGACACACGGCGGGCGAGCTGGCAGGGAACGGAAAACGATCACGGACGTTTATTGTGATATCTTTGTTAGTTTACAAGATAAAAATACGGAATTTGCTCTATTACCTTGTCAAGACATAAGCGAAACTTCTATGAAGAATAGTCTTTTTTTCATTTAGGCCCTCCCTTTTTGTTAATTGAGTGACACCTATATTTAAAAAAAACTTCTTTTTAACCAAATCCGTTAAAATATGTAGGGCTAGGGAGTTTAATTATTGTGTTATCTGTGTTAGTTTACAAGAAACAAATATGGGGTTTGCACTATTACCTTGTCAAAACATAAGCGAAACTTTTATGAAGAATAGTTTTTTTTTCATTTAGGCCTTCCCTTTTTTGTTAATTGAGTGATATTATATTAAAAAAAACAACTTTTTAACCAATTCCGTTAAGATAAATGTATAAGGCTAGGGCGTATAATTATTGTGATATCTTTGTTAGTTTACAAGATAAAAATATGAGGTTTGCTCTATTACCTTGTCAAGACATAAGCGAAACTTTTATGGAGATGTTTTTTTTTTCATTTTGGCCTTCCCTTTTTGTTAATTCTTGACAACCAACCGAAACCTACTGAACCTGGTACTATCAGAGGAGAGGACCCTGATGATTGAGTGATATATTTAAAAAACAACTACTTTTTAACCAAATCCCAGGCTAGGACGTTTAAGTTTAAGAAGTTTCACTTCTGATATGCGCACATAGTGCACACGCTTTTTTTTTTATTTACAGGAATATGAATGTAAAATATATAAACGGCAACCAATCAACAGGTCATACATATTTTAATATAAACGTAAACTAAACATCTGTAACCTTAATTAATTAATCAAACATTGAAGTCTTTCTTCGGTTTTAAATTGACGTAAATTGATCGATTATTTGATCAAAATTAATTTTTGGACAAATTCGTTTCCTATGCTTAGTATTGCTAGGCTATTTAGACTTGTGTGGCTAATGGTACCTCCTAAATACGAAACTCAAAAAAACACATACTTTTAACGACCGCAATTTTCGGAATTTTTGTCTTTGAAGTCGCATGCCGCCTTACGCAGCGTTTTTACAAATTTGCATGTACCAAATGCCGCCGCGCCGGGATGCATATTTTGCACAGTTTTGTAAGCGTCTGTAGCGCTACAAAAACTCACTGATTTCGGCACCTAATCGCGCCATGTCTTCGCGATGCAATCAATTTGCGGCAAGAGCCTCGTGGTCGAGAGGTCTAGATGGTTAGATCTCAATTCGGCGGCCTGGGTTCAAACCCCATTGCTTTTTTTTATTTTTTTAGGTTAAGTTTCTAAACAGTTTTTTTCTTGATTTTGTTTTGGGTTAGCACCTGGTTAGTTCCCTTTTCTTGAGCCCCCGAAGCGAGCGGAGGGCCATGCGAAAAGTGAAATATTACATAACAGCGTATTCCAGGTGCCCAAATCAGTGAACTTTGGCTATCGGCGGCTCGGGTTCAAACCCCGTTGCTTTTTTTTATTTTTTTAGGTTAGGTTTCTAAACAGTTTTTTTCTTAATTTTGGGTATGTCTTGGGTTAGGATGGGTTAGTTACCTTTTGTGGAGCCCCCGTAGCGAGCGAATCGAGCGGAGGGCCATGCGAAAAGTGAAATATTATATAACAGCGGGTGCCAGGTGCCCAAATCAGTGAGCTTTTGTAGCCCTACAAACACTTACAAAACCTAACCGATTTCAGCACTCTGTTGCCATTGTATGTGAGGATATGTAAATATGCCGCCGGGATATATCTTTTTATTCCGCATAGAATAAATAATAAATACCTGACACAAAATGTATTGGTTGGGTAAAAAGTTTAATACATACTTTGGTCTTTGATCTATGATTGTATTATAATTTAATTAATTTTAAAACTCAGTTAAGCTCATGAGCATTGTTAGCATTAGCATATTTATAAATTCTGAGCGGCGCCTAATTTCTCTTGGCGCCGTGGGGCCTTCCCCCGTTGGCCCACCCGGTAGCTACGCCACTGGATGTGGGCTTCTCCGATTAATGCACCATACTCGACTACATAGAGGCACCAACAGTAAGTAGTTACTGCAGGCCCATAACCAAATGGCGCCTAGACCACTTTAGACTTTTGGTGAGCAACATATGCTGGGATTTCATCTCGTAAAACAATATAAGTACAGATGACAAATTTAACATGTTTTTATCATTTATAAAAAATTGTGCCGATTTAGCATTTCCACTAAAAAAAATTATTCACAAAAAAAGATATAGGTACCCTTAATTTCCTGGTTCACAAGGGACCTGAAAGCCAAACGTAACCTTTTCCATTTCTATACGGCCTTAGACAAAATGTATAAAACTCAAGCAAGAGACTAAACTTCTTCAGATTACAGTATTACACTAAACTTTATCGATCTGAACTCAAAAAAGCCAAAAAAGGGGCAAATGATAACAATCTAAAAACAATAATTACAGTCCTAAATCAATTTGGGAAACAGTAAAACAACATTAGAGTCTGGTCATAATCTGCCTGCAACCAGTTTATCGGCAGAGCATTATATGAATACATATACTGGTTTCAGACTGCATAATATTGTACTCATTTAGTGAAGTATCTTATAACGATGTTAGAGATTTAAAAAAATCTAAATAATAAAAACAGTCGTGATTACTATGGTCTAAACAGTAAAATGATCAAAATTATTTTAAATGAGATAGTGTTGCCACTTACAAAACTTAACATGTGCATTCGTGATTCAAATTTTCCATCAGTTCTAAAAATAGCTAGGGTTCTTTCAATCCACAAAAAAAGTCAAAGTCAAATAGGCATTATTATCATAAGATGCTATCTTTTCGACAAAGCATGGTAGGTGTTACAAGAATATAAAAAATACATATACATACATAAAATTGAATATAAAATCAGAACAAATCTAGTCATGGAATTTAAAACTGCATAAAATTCGCTAAAACTGTTAATTCACATAATACATTTAAATTGCACTCGGCATTACAAAGTAAAAAACACACAAAAAAACAATCAGAAAAGATCGCTGTAGTACTCAACAAACCCATAGTAGGCCCTATCAAGCAACAGACCCGAACCTTTTTTTTTAAACATCTTAGGGTGGGACAGGCCCTGGTTCTTTCCGGAATATGGTTGTATACTTTAATACCTTCATAAATAATTGAGTTTTTCACCAAGAATGAGTGAGGAATAGGAAGAGGTAGGTTATGTCTCTGCCATGTTGTATAGGTCACATTGTTAGATTGGAGCTCTTGCCGATGCTTATAAATAAGACATGTTGTTTCTAGTATAAATAGACTGTACAAAGTTAAAATATGCTCACTTTTAAATAGAGGCCGACAAGAATCTTTATTAGTCGAGCCACACAAATATCTGGCAGCCCTTTTCTGAATAAGGAAAATTGAATTCAGCAAGTGCTGGCTTGATGCTCCCCAGAAACAAATACCGTATCTTAGTCTAGATTCAATAAGTGTGAAATATACTGTTTTTGCTATGGACTGTCTCAGTTCACTACAAGCAAGTCTAACAGCATAAACCCAGAAGAGATCTTTTTGCCAAGTGCCATAATATATTCATCAAAATGTAGTCTCCCATTAATAGTCAGTCCAAGAAACTTAGTTTCAGACCGGCTTCCATAGAAAGATTGTCAAAGGTAATATTAAGTTGGAGGTTTGACTTAAAAGATACAATATTAGTCTTAGCAAGGTTCAACAGAAGATTAGAACTGCACCAGGATTTAATCTTCAAAAGATCTGCGGATATTACTCCAGTCAGCGTCTGATAATCCATGCAATGCCATAACATTGTGGTATCGTCTGCAAAAAGGGCGAATTCGCATATGATGTCCAATAAGGTTAGATCATTTATAAAAATTAGGAACAAAAGGGGGCCCAGAACAGAACCTTGAGGAACACCCCAACAATTTTACAGAACTTGAGACTGAGCAGAACCAACACAAACTTTTTGAGAACGCCCGGATAGATATGATTCAAGCCATGATAGTCCCACCCCTCTAAATCCATAATGGAAGAGCTTCCGCAACAAAATTCCGTGACTCACACAATCAAATGCCTTCGCAATGTCACAGAAAGCCGCCGCAACAACTCCCCTATCATTGATCCCCGAGTAAAGCCCCCCCAAGAACTCAAAGATTGCATGACTCGTGTTTCGATTTTGCCGAAATCCAAACTGGTAGCAGCTTAAGACCCGGTGCTTATCCAGGAAGGTCAACATATGGTTTTAACCAGTTTTTCAATGATTTTAGGGAGGCTAGACAGGAGCGATATTGGTCTGAAATTAGATGGATCCTCTGAATCACCCCCCTTATGTATAGGTATAACTTTTGCAAGTTTAAGACATGAAGGAAGAATTCCAAACTGCCAGGAGTAAAAAATAGCATGTACCAATCTCAGAAGAACACTGTTTGGTAAATTTAGAAAAATTTTGATTGATAGGCCATCATCTCCTGTGCTTTTCTTGTTTTTAATTGTTGGCATAACTCGTTTTAACTCATCTAAATCTGTAGGGACAAAATAAAAAGAATCACCAACTTTAATCTAATTTTTTAGGTATTTAAGAGGGTCGCAATTTTGAATAATATCTTTGGTAAGATTGTCCGCTACTGAGCAGTAAAATTTGTTAATTAGATCAGGTGAAAGGTCTGTCTCAGGTATTTTGGAAGAGTGATTATTGTTTTGTTTTATGTCGCTTATATGATTGACCAACTCTCTTTTTGTTTATTAGCCGACCTTATTCGACGGTTTTGATATTGCAAAGCTTGGCCGGCCTTGTAAGCTTCCTATGTAATGATCGGTACCTATTAAAGTATGCATTAAAGGTCAAGCTACTTGTAAATTTTCTTATATAGTGAAGAGATCGTAAACTTTTAGAGGATATTTTAATACCTTTGGTAAACCAAGGTTTTTTTATTATTTATTTTAATTTTTTCTGAGTGGAAAACCTATATGAAAATTTTGTATCAAAATCCTATGAAACTCCTCAATAGGGTTATTTGATCAACCTCTCTCCAGTCGGTCCTAAGACATGACCTATAGCTACGCTCACTAAATACTCTACACACTCTAAACCCTGATTTTTTAAAAACAGGAACCGAGACAAACTTACTCAGAACTGCCTCGTGATCAGACAATGCAGCATTAACCACCGAACCCTGAGCTGAACTAAATCCACTCGAACAGACATAATCAATCAAGCTTGAAGAATATTGAGAAACGCGAGTAGGACATTCAACATGCATCTGTAAATTAAGACACTTAAAAAAATTAGACAACCTAACTGTTGCAATTGAATTTGTATCTAAAAAATTTATATTAAAGTCTCCAGTGAGTATCACAGACGAGGAGGAAGGAATCAGAGATAAAAGTGTGTCTAGTTTACTTAGAAAAATATTTTCATCTGATATAGGTGATGTATGTATGCAAATAATATATAATTTTTTTGTTTTTGAAATGATAATTCTAAATTCAAAGACTTTCTCCTCGAGTAGGTCATTATATATAGTAACAGGTATAAAAGAATTGGCACTTAAGAATTTGTTATTTGCTAGAATCATGTTACCTCCATGAGATGATGTAGTTCTACAGTATGAAGCTAATCTTGTATAATCAGTTATATCTACAATTTCGACCTCTCTCAGCCAGAGTGCTCAGTGATACAAACCAAACTGGGAAAATCACAACGTTCAGTAAACAAAGACAATTCACTACCTTTGTTTCTCAATGATTGAATGTTTAGTAGGAGAAGGGACAGATCTGTAACATCCAAATGAACTAAGTTCCCGGCAGTATTTGTGTTAGAGTGGGAAAATTTAAACTAACATTTTCTGATGAACAATCACCCCCTTCTCCAACTTTTTCTTTTTCAGAAAGATCAATGACATTCTGGTCAACATTAACATTATTCTGGTCAAAAAGGTCCCACTGACCAAGTTAATAACTACAGGCCAATATCAATTTAAAAAATCAAATTTCTACATATTTTGAAAACAATAACCTATTCAACTCTAGTCAATTCGGCTTCAGACGTTCTTACTCAACGGTTATGGCTATTAATAGGCTTAATATTGCGGTGTCGTGTGTATGTAAAGGAAAATCCATACAAGTACACAACACACAGCAGTGTCCATGACCATTTTACTAGAAATAATGAATTAACGTATACTGGCATATCATAGAATAAATAAAATAAAAACAGGCATTTCTTATTGCTCCTAAAATGTTTAATGTATTGCCAAACCCTGTAAAAGTGTTGCCTATGAAAAAAAAATTAAAACTACTGTCAGGAATTACTTAATTGTTAAATGTTTTTACTCAATTGATGAATTCCTCATACATAGTTTTTCAGACTTGTTAGTGCCATAAGTTTTAAATAATAATATTGTTCAGAAAAAATGTGTATACATTACTTATATACCTATCCTAATTGTTGTACTACTAGCATATTTTTATGATTGACTTTTAAATGCTTGTGTATCTACAACCTTTTGACGTATGTGAACACCTTGTGTGATTACATGAATAAATTTGAATTTGACAAAATTAAGAGCTCGTCAGGCTAGTGTCATCTCCAATAACTACCCAATAATTGCCCTTAGTGAAACCTGGCTATCTGCAGATATCCTAGATGCAGAACTTGGGCTCTTCAACTATAATATAAATATTAGATTAGATGGAAATGTGCACACAAGCGCCTCTTTAAGGGGAGGTGGAGTATTGGTGGCAGTCTCTATAGTGTCTCCTGCTTAACTCAAGCCCTGACCTGGACCAGCTGTTTGTTCTGGTGGGTTCAGGTTCAAACGGCATTATACTGTTGGATGCATATATTGCCCGCCTAGATTATGCACCGATAAATATAATTTGTATAGTGATAACGTAGGCACACTTTCTGAAGAACACCAATGCGCAATGTGGTCATCTGACCAGTTCTGTTCTCATGAATCCTGCACTCAAAATGGTACTGCTCTGGAGGATGAGTCAATACAGGTGATTTCAAACATGTGTGCTTTTCATAACCTATATCAATTACAAAGTTCAAAATCACATGGGCAAAACACATGACTTGGTTTTTGGGTGCAGTTGCACCTCCACAATTGTTACTCCAGCAGACGATCCCCTGGTTCCAGAACATGATTACGACCTTTCATTAGCATCTTCTCAAATTTAAGGTAGCCATACTAATCACATAAGTGATGATAAAGATGTGTATTATTATGCTTATAGTTCAACTAATTTGGGTTTATTAAATAACTATCTTGGAGAAGTCGACTGGGACCTAATTATACAGCAGTCTTTTCTAAATGACATGTTAAATGTTTTCTATGGTGTAGTTTATTCAGTAATACATCTAGTTGTACCTCTAAGGAAAGGGTCCCGGGGGCATTTTCCGAGATGGTTCTCTCCATCCCTTACCGATTTAATTGTTTAAAAAAAAAAACGAGCGCACAGGGCATTCAAAATGTCGGGTGATAGAGTTGACTATATTACATTTTCTACACTAAGATCACACAAGGCACTTTCAAAAATCTGTTATGATAAATTTGTTTCAAACCCGAATGCCATAGTCAATCAGGGGAATGTAAAAAAGTTCTGTACTTATGTCAATTCTCAGCGCTCTAGTAATCACTTGCCAACAGAAATGTTTTACAATGACAAACATTGTCGCTTGGGTCCTGAGCTTTCAAATTTATTTGCTGATTACTTCAAAGGAGTTTATTCGACAAGGAATAGCCCTGTCGTAAAGTCTTTGTCCTTAAACGACATTACTGTTAATGACTTTCAAATAGACATTTCTTCTATATATGAGGACATTTCCGGGCTGGACATCAACAAGAGCCCTGGTCCAGATGGTATACGACCCAGCATCTTAAAATCATGCAGCTTTGTGTTATCCCGCCCTCTTTTCATTATCTTCAATTAGTCCCGCAAGTCAGGATACTTTCCAAATTATTGGAAGGTTAGTTATCTAACCCCCATATTAGGTATCTTCCCTTAATGATTGTGTCAATCTTCAATCAGATCTGTCCAGACGGGAGGATTTGTGTGTCGGTAATTCCATGGATCAAATGCCACGGCATTTGTTTCTCAAAGAAGCGTGTACCAACAGCATTTACCTATGAAATCGCTGACACTACCTTGGTTCATGTTTCAAAATGTTGAGTTTCGTAAAGAGATGTACAAAAGAGTTTACCAATCTCTTAGCTATTCGAATGTTATATAGTACCTTAATCAGACCATTGCTGGAATATGCTTCATCAGTTTGGAATCGGTTTTATGTGTGCCATAATCATAGTCTCGAGCAGGTACAACGAAGATTTATAAGATATCTTGCCTTTAAAACCGGTTTTCACTCTATATTGAGAGTTACCATTACGATTATAATATTTTGTATGAGAGATTTTCTCGTGCTCCTCTTAAAGTACATAGAGAACGGAAGGAATTAAGAACCTTTATACAATATTCAATGCTACTGTTTTTTGTCCAGATTTATACAGGCTATTAGTATATCAGTTCCTTCAACGTATACACGGCTTAATCAGTTGTTTTATCAACCATTCTGTAGAACTAACTTTAAATACAATACTTTTACATCTAGATCGGTGAGATTGCCCAATAATTTGTCCCCCGACATTGACTATAGTTTAAGTGAGAGAAGCTTTGTGCGTTTTATTGGAGAATTTCATGTATAAATGCTATTAGCCATTATTCTGGGATTGATTGTTAATCATAATCCAATTGTATTTTGATATTCTGTGATAGTGGAGACTTGTGCTGTATACTTATTTAGTTTATTTTAGGTTATAAGGTTTATTGTGGTTGTTAAATTATTTTGTAATTATGGGCTAATTAAATAAATAAATAAATCAATTAGTTGGACATTACAAACTAGTCCTAAAAGCAATCTATTAACGAAATTAACACTTAAATATGTATAAACGGTAATACATAATAATTATCACAAATCATTACTGAGGTAATCCTCCGTCAAATAGAATGCCTTACGACGGTAGTTTTTTATTTTCTCTAGAAAACATCTTTCTTCAGCTTTCTTATCTGCAGTGGAAGAGCATTAAAAAAGCTGACAGTGGTAGTCAGCCTCTCTTGGTTCTTCTCGGTCTATGAAAATCAGGACACAAATCCTGTCTCTGCCTGTTAGGGTAACCATGAAAATCCACATGAGAGGAAAAGTTCATAATTTTCTTTTAGGTACTTTTAAGGACTGAAGAATGTAGACACAGGGAAAAGGTCATCAGCTTGTTGTTCCTGAAAATCCGAAGAGAACAATCTCAGAACTCTAACCCAAGCATGGCACAGATGCACTTGCGTTTGCAATTTGCGCATCCTAATAACTTGGGGCGATTATCCCCGTTCAGTATGACATACGTCATTCTGGAGAAGTAGCCGTTGTAAGCGGCAAAGCGGCCATGAGGATGGGGACCTCAACTGCCCCTGTAAACTTCTAATGTGCAAAACGACCCTCGATAGTCCTTCACGATGAAAATTAATGCGCCTCTCGCAATATGACTCCAAGATCTCACCTACTCATCACACAATAACACAGAAAGATTCCCGGTCCTAAGGGTGAAGTTTAAATTTAGTTTTTTGCAGATATTTATACTTAGGTTATTAGCCAAGAACCCATCATTAATTTTACTCTATGATCATGAGAGCACTGGGTCAGTTGGATTATATACAATGAAGTTTGAATTATCATCAGCAAAAAATAGTAGGGTTTGAACCATTGCTGTAGTTTGCAAGGTCATTTATCTAGATTAAGGAGAGTAGTGGTCCTAAGACCAAACGCAGAGGTACTCCATGATCCATTGTATGCCTGCTGCCTGCAATAACAGTTACCATTAATAAAAACATACACTAAGTGTGGTCTAATACATATGACTTCATCACATTTAGACTTTTGTTATCAAAGTCATAATATGAGATTTTTTTGAGTAGAATACCATGAGACAGGCAGTCAAAGATCTTCGTAAGATCATAAAATGTGGAATGTGAATCTAGT
>MU186440.1:0-72818 GCA_016904865.1 Pissodes strobi
TTTGCCGAGCGACCCCTCTACCTACCATACCATACCATATCACGACCATAGCGTATTGAAGATTTTACCTGTTGCTTAGATTTTAAAATATTAATAAAAATTGCTTCATGATCGGACAAAGCTGCATTTTCGGCTGTACAACAAATACCCTCACTACAATAGTTGTAACACATATAGTCACAATCGAGAAATGCGCGTTACCGATTTGACATGCATTTGTAAATTATAAGACTCAAGTAGATGACTTAAGCGCTCCTTTCATTGAAATTTATATTAAGGTCTCCGGTTGGAAATATATACAGCGCTTGAAATATTAGATAGGATATCGTCCAGCCCCACAAGGAGCACATCACTATCAGACGAAGGTGAGCGATAGGCGATAGATGCACATTATATATAAATTTGGAGATTTAAACCCGAATTCTTGTAATATAGTAATCAAATTTCGTAATTGACTGAAATGAGTTCTGCTTTAGGAAAACTTCATTAACTAAAATCATACAGCCGCCATGTGCAGACTGAGATCGACAAAACTTTGATAAAAGACATAATCTCACATCTGAAATAGCTCATCTTGTTTCAACCAATATTGTACTTTTGGCAAGTTGTAGTCTCTTAAAATGAGATAAATTTCATTAGTTTTATTCGTTAATGATTGAATGTTTACTATGGATTCACTGCTTTTTTTTCAGGAGGCTGTGAGCTCACCCCAGCTACAGAATCTAGTGTTTTAGCGTGGCAGAAATAGATGCCACATGGTTTAGTATAAAGCAGTATACTATATAATGCTAAATAGTTTTTTGAATAGGCCAGGGTGAAGTTAGTGGCACAATATTGCATTGGATATTCCCCTAAAACAGTTGTTAATTATTATAAAATTATGTGCACAAACAATTTTGTTAAGAATCGGTTGATGAAGAATTGGAGTTGGCTCAGGCCCATACAATTTTATACCGTTATAAGAATCTTGTGAATCGATGAAATAGAATCAGAATCTTTTTTGATGAATTTCAGGCAGTAAGGCAAACATAAGTTTGAAAGCTCTGCTATCGAAGCCATTTTCATTATTTGGCTGTTTATGTCATATTTCTTATTTGTAAGTGATCTCAATGATAAATATACCAAAACATTGGAACCAGCTATAAGTATTCTGTCTTTTTTTAATGGAGGTGATTTTTTTCTGGAAACTGTAGGACTTGTGGTAGCAGAGGGATAAGTAGGGTTACTTGTGCTTTCTCTGTTATTTGGCAGCTGCCATTTTGTTAATTTAATAAGTTTTTTCAATGAGATCAAAACGATAACATATATTAATTAGTATGCTATTACATCGGATTAACTAAGGGTCATGGAATAAAAAATTACACAAAAGAAATGCTGAAAAACACGTTACTTTATTAAATAACTGATGTTATTTTCATGTTGCCAATGATTTTCCCTGTTCTTTATACATTAATATTTATATTTGCCTTCTTTAATATTGAATTTTATTTTTTATATTTGTTGAATACTGAAAGACATTTTTAGATCAAAAATTAATTTGTTTTAATTAATCACACCTCCAGTTGTGTATAAATAAATTGAATTCCTTTCGTCTCTGCGAAAATTTCAAGGCATTTTAATTATAGCCTGAATGGACACATTTTAAACTGAAAAATCCCTGAATTATTCTAGGATCGACGCACAGGCCGAGTTCGCGCAAGAGGAAGCGCCCCCGCCAGTCGAAAAGAAGGCTGAGCCCCCCGCGGCGCCGACCACAAGAAGTGCTTATGTGCCGCCCTCGATGCGCAATCAACCTGCTCAGCCTGCGTCGACGTATTCGAAGGGCAGGAGTAGTAGGGCTACCCCTCTCGATATACACAGCGAGGAGTATTTCCCAACTCTGAGCAAGAGCGGCGAGGTTAAAAAGTAAGTTTGTGAATTACAATTTTTCATATTATATTTATGATCCCGTATTTAATTACCTAATAATTTAAAGTTCTGTCTGCGCCTACGAGCAGAAAAAATTCATTTATGATTGAACAGCATCCTTTGATAAAATAATAGTATGATTAGGGATGTTTAACGGAAAACAGCAAAATCGAGAAGCCATTTTACCGTATTTTTAAAGGTCACTGGATTTCAATTAAAGCCAATATGTATAGGTACATACTTATTATTTCCAAGTAATGGTTATCATTTCGTTATTGTCATTGCGTTTATAATTTAAATTAAATAATAGAATGTACTATACGGAATAGGCCTTCTATCTCTGTTTAAACTATTCTTACATTGAATAATTCCCATCCTTTCGTATGCATCTAATAATCTCCTATCAAATCAATTTTTATGTTAAAGTTAAATTAGAGTTTGTCCTTGAATATAAAAGAACAGCATTATTACAAGGAACAGAAAATAGATTTTTTTTCTAAAACAATCACATTTCAAAAACACACTCTGACTAAAGAGGACATTATACGACATTTGGAGGTGCAAAATTTACAAGCTCGAAACCAAGTCACCTATCATGTGGTCAAATCATTCTAAAAATGTCGACTTAAAATATTTGTCGTGAAGTGTTGTTAACAAAGCAGTTAAGAAATTAAAATTAATTATCTACATTCTGACAGTAATTTAATTGTTTCATACAAAATATTAATAAATACAAAATGTTTGATTAATACAAGTAAATAAATAAAGAAACAAAAATGAACATGAAAATCATAAAACACTAAATGTTTGTATTAAAATATTCTTCCAGATACTAAAATGCTTCTGCCAGTATAATATTAAAGATTTTTTCTGAAACTAGAAGACAGGTGGTTAAAAACCCTCCTGCCCCCATTTCCAATAGAGGCCCTCACGTGCTCAGTTTTTGGGATGGGCTTCGAAAATTGTAATCTGATGGAGGGTTAAGCTGATGCCTATATTTTTTATGTATAAGACAAGCTGTCTCCTGTATATATATATATATATATATCATTTATTTTTCAACGTTACAAATTAATAATGTCTTACTTCTACTGCCTAATGTAACTATTACAGTATGTACATGTTGTGTTTAGACACCTAGTTTGCCCACAGGGGCTAATCTATGGGGCCACGCAACATGTCAATTACCCTAATGGGGATGGATGTTGTACGTTACATTTTGTAACAGCAGTTTCACGACCATGCTATTTGGAACTTACTTACATAGGCACGCCTTTCAAGTGTGTTCAAGTATTGGCTGCCGATAGGCTGTATTATGGTGTAATGGATTTTGATAAGTAATATGTTTTCGCAGGTGGGTGACATGGAGAAAACTAATCGAAAAACTCCATTTCTCGTTTCTTTGGTGTTTTTAAGCTAAGGACAGTTACAAACATCTAATATGTACATATATACAGTCTGTCATACACCATTCAATCTTTCATACTTCATTCACACATATATATACATAATTTGTGGGCCCAGGCCCGCGTGATAGATGCAGTGTGACTATTTACAATCATTCGCACTTTATAGTGAACTGTTCTATATTAGCATTCATACTTCATGTGTTACTGACATTCGTTCTTCATGCATACATTTGTGCTATTTACATTTAATGGCTGTATAAATATAGAAGACAGTGTCAGCACAGAATTTTTCAAAAATAAGGCTTGACAGGGGGTTTGAAAAGGAACTCGACACATATGACGGATGGCTCATTTCTGCAACATAAATAGTGAGTTAAACAAAAACTGAGAGCACACCTACGCCATATCTAAGATGGGACTCAATGAAGGCATGATAGGCATTTTTAACCACACTGAATACAAGTGAATTTGCAATTAGATGAGAGTTTATTTATTAAAGAAGAGACATGGAGTTCAAATTTTAGTTGCTTGTCAATTGTCAAACCCAGAAACTTGCTTATGTCAGACGGACTGATTATTTTGTTTTGCAGAGTAATCGCTTCCAGATTACGCTTGAAAGTCAAATTATTGGTTTTACAAACATTAAATGTGAACCTGTTAGACTCGCACCTGAATTAAGTCCTCATCAATAGTAGCCTTTAGCCAATTAGGATCTGAACCATGCCAAAGTATTGCCGTATCATCCGCGAAGAGAGTAAATTTGCCCTTAATTGGGATCTACGGATGATCGTTTACGTAAATAAGGAACAAGATTGGTTCAAGGACGGAACCCTGGGGCACATCCACATCAATTCGCGTTCCCAAAAAGCACTCTTTGTGTTCTACTCGACAGGTAGGAGCGGAACCAGTTAAGTGCAACTTTTCTGAGAGCATAGATTTCAAGTTTCTGAAGCAGTATTCTGTGACTCACACAATCAAAGGCTTGCATATAGAGGCAGTCTAGAAAATTAAATACAGCATCACTGGTTTCCACTCCAGCCTGGAAGTTGAATATTTAGGATATTAGGCTTTTTGATGTATAAACATGTTACGCGGCGGTATGAGGGTAAATCACGACAAATGGGAATGCTCGATTAGAGGAAGAGTTATTACAATCTAAAAAAATTCACGTTTATGTCACCTGTCAACACTATTGATGTGCTCACAGAAATTTCACTTAAGATCAATCAATCAATATATTACGTGCCAACATACACAATGGTATTTACACATGTCAGAAAAAAGTTCCAAGTCTCACATTCTAATAAAATCATAACACTAAAATATAATACTGCAATAACAGAATACTGTACACTAAACAATACCAAAACACTAAGCAATAAGACTTTCAATAAAAAATAATAAAATAACACTACAGCTAGCTCGATAAAACACTATGCAGTAAAACTACAGTCAGACAATATTAAAACCTATACTAAAATCAAAAGGTAACACTAGATGATAAAAACTCATTAGTACTATAAAAGGCACAGGCTGTCAGAACTCTCTTAACATTTGATCTGAATTCATTGAGTGGCAGTACCCTCATGTGAGCTGGTAATTTATTAAAAAAATGTATTGCAAGATACCCTGGTCCGTCCCTGCACCTCTCCAGCCGATGATAGCTTGGTATAAGATCACATCTGTGTCTGGTATTGTAGGGATGCTGCTCCTCATGAGCCCTAAACAAGCCCATGTTGCGCTTCACATACACAAGATTCTCGTATATAAACAGGGAGGGGAGTGTCATTATATTAAGACTGATGAATGCATTTCTGCAATCTTCCCTATATGATAGACCTGCAATTATCCTAACAGCTCTTCGCTGCAGGCGAAAGACATCTTTGGCACCAGCGCTATGCCCCCAAGCTATAACAGCATATAAGATGTGTGCATGGCACAACGAAAAATAAGCCTGCCTCAATATCTCAGAGGAAACACAGTTTGACTAGCCCCGGAGCAGGAAGATGTTTGATCCTAGCTTTCTCATACACGCTTCTGTGTGTACGTCCCAGCGCAGTTTTGTGTCAAGATGTACTCCTAGAAATTTAACACTAGTCGGGGCCCGCTCCTGGTAAGGGAGCTCCCGGGACGCGAAAACCAGGGACTGTGTTTTTGATGTGTTGAGAAAGAGTTGATTTGATGCGAACCATTTTTCGGACCTCGACAGTGCCTGACCCGAGCCCTCCAGAGCTTCCGACAACTCCTTTTCATGGCAGCAGATTGTGGTGTCGTCAGCGAAAAGAGTAAAGTGAGCCTGTGGGTCAGCCTGGGGTAGATCATTGATGTAGATTAGGAACAGTAAGGGCCCCAGAACAGAACCCTGTGGCACCCCGA
The DNA here is from genome assembly GCA_016904865.1 of Pissodes strobi. NCBI lineage: Eukaryota > Metazoa > Arthropoda > Insecta > Coleoptera > Curculionidae > Pissodes > Pissodes strobi. The sequence continues at coordinate 5,694 of MU186440.1, forward strand.
CATCGATCTCTCCCTTATCTGACGACACCCCAGCCATGCGTACCACTTGGTATCTCTGCGACAGATAGCTGGTTATCATACCAATGCTAGAGTCATTAAAGTTATACTTTCTCAGCTTGCCCAGAAGAATCCCGTGGTCGACACAGTCGAATGCCCTACTTAGGTCGCAGAAACGGGCCGACAGGAAACCGGAGCCCTCAAATGCTTCATGTATTCCCGAGACCAGGTTCAGTATGCCCAGTGATGTGCTGTGATCCCTACGAAAACCAAACTGCTGAGCATAGAAGAGCCGATTTGACTCAAAGAAACTGGCAATCCTAGAAGCAAGGCATTTCTCGAATATTTTTGAGAAGACTGGCATCAAGGAGATGGGCCTGTAATTTGATGTCACCAGTGTCACCCTTCTTGAAAACTGGAACGACCACAGCAGTCTTCAAAACAAGCGGGAAAACGTTCTCGGCAATGCAGAGATTTATGAGTTTGGTTAAGGGCGATATTATTATATTCTTTATGGATTTTATCACTTCTACTGTAAACCCATAGGGGTCCTTACTTTTTTTATTTTTTAGTTAATTTATAGTGTCCCTAATTTCAATAAAAGTAACTTGATCAAAAGAAAACAGATTGTTTTGATAGTTTGGAATATTTGCAAGAGGATCAGTGTTTGTGGTAATCTGTGTTTGCAGATCTTTTGCTATATTCAAAAAGTAAGTATTAAATTGATTTGGTGTAATGTCGGCTTGCACAGATTTTTTGAGATTCCTCTATACTCGTTAAGGACACTCCACATTGCCTTAATTGGATTGGAAGAGTTTTTTATTAAATTATCGTTTGCCTTTCGCTTGGCAGTTCTAATTTCATATTTGTAAATATTTCTATGTGATGCTAAGAGATTTTTTAGATTGTTGGAAGGGTGTTGTCGGTTTAGTTCTGAAAGAAATTTTATAGCGTCGCGCCGCGATTTCAGATGTTTATCGAACCATTTCGTTGATGTGGCTTGGTCGCTCCGCTTACAGTGGATTTGTACAGGGAATGAGTCATTAAAGGCATCAGTTATACAATCAAGAAACATCCCAAATTTCCTATCCGCAGGAAGACTCCCGCAGTCCAGAAACCTCCAAGATAAAGCCCCGACAGAAGCAAAAAAATTGTGCTTACCCATTTGAGTCACAGGTCTACAAACTAGTCTTTCCATCTCCACTCGTTTTCCATGAGAAGGCACCGCCAGCTCAACCAGCTGTCCCATATGATCTGAGAACCCCGTATCATGAATGCAAGTAGCAATGTGATTGTCAATGAAATTCAAGAAGGCGTTGTCCAGACAAGCACTCAGCCTAGTGGGCCCATGGACCAGCTGAACAAAGCCGTAAGAGTCCAGCAGGCATGTCAAGCCAACGCACTCTCGACTACCAGTGTCAAAATGCACGTTGAAATCCCCAGCGATTATTACTTTGTTATTCTGGCTGATCAAGCTCAATGCCCCCTCCATCACCTCCAGAAAGGTGCTAAGACAGCCCATGGGTGGTCTATATAAACAAATTACATACACTATAAAATCAATCAAGTGGACGCAACAGATCTCTAGTGAATTCTCTATACTTAAAGATCCAATTTGTGGAATTATCTCATAGTTGGTGTTACGCTTCAACAAAATGGCAGATCCACCACCCCTACCAAATGTCCTGCAAAAGGACGATACTGGTTCAAAGTCCAGTATCCGCAATGATGCAAATTCCTGTTCTGACAGCCAGTGCTCTGTGAGACACAAAACATTAACAATCTTGTCAACCAAATAAGCATCCAATTCGTTAACCTTATTCCTAACTGAACACGTATTAATGTGAAAGGGTCTTATTTGCCCATTCTTCTTTGGAGAGTTCACAATTTCAGGTGAGTAGGGGGGCTCTGGACGTTCTGAAAATGGTTTATCAGCGTTCCGGTTGGCCATAGACCGCTATCCATTATGCTTGCCTTCCTTTCAAATGGTACTCCCAGCTTAAATGATCCTTTGACTGTATCTTTTTTTGTTTTCATTTTGAAGCAGCAACTTCCCTGATCGAGTCCCTCATTCTTCAAGAAGGCAATGATATCTTCCTCCTATGTGTTTGGGTCGAGATTTGACAGAAATATCCAGGATAATTTGACATTTCCCTGAGATTCAACAATCCTAAGATTTGAGGTGTTTTTGTTCGAGCCTCTAATAGGCATTGGGCGATTATTCCTGTTTTCCGTCTGTCTCAATCTTCGGGGTTTTACTTTGACCCATCCCTCATCAGTAATGGTTTCATTAACATTGTCCTTGTTGACATCTACAACACCTGCAGCGCCCACGCATTCGGGGATTGACAGGTGTGCGTGTGACGTTATGTTCGATATTACTGAGTTTTCGATATCGATCTGTTCCTCATTACTATCGAAGTTTATTATTGGCAGCTGTGGATTTTTTCGGCCTTCCGGATTTTCAACATTTTTACGACTGTCAACGCATGCAATCTATTTTTTCGATAAATGTATTTATTAACATTAGAGGTGGGAGACCTATAAGAACTTAAAATGTACAAATTTATCTTCTTGCAATAAAGAATGGAAAATTCGCAAGGTTTTTCCTCCAAAAGAAAATCAAACTTATCAATTCCAACAAAGTGAAACTTATCTAGAAAGTCCCTTTCAACCAATATTAAAGATCCACCGTGAATGTACTGACTGCGAGAGAAGATGGATACCAAAACATAATTTTCCAAAAAAAAAGGTTCACCCGGTTTGAGCCAGTGCTCTGTTAAAACCGCAATAACTGGATTGTTCTCTGATACTAAAAATAAAGACAGTTCATCAACTTTATTTCTGACTGTTTAAAAGGGCTAAAGTGTACCAGTCTCCAAAAGAGTCTTGTCTAAAAAACCATGGTTTTCCACTGCCTCGTCTTCAGCATTTTCCAAAACAATACTTTCAGAGATAGTGTTTGAGAAACAATTTTTGATGCTGAATAAATTGTGGATATATATAATGACAACAGATCACACACTAATTCAGCTAAGAGTCGATAGAATGACCCTATATAAGCATTGGTTATAACACTTACAGATACATTTCTATTTATATTAGCAGATTTTTTTTTCCTGTTCAAGAACATTATTATAGTGCTGATTGCGGCCACTAGAACGATACATCAGACATAGAATTAGGTTAGATTCTTGCCTATAGATAAAAGATTTCTTATGCTAGACTATGCCATACGAGTAAAACTTAAATTTAAACATACAACTACATTATCACTACTATCGTAATCAATAGCATCACCAAAAATTTCCTTACTTAACTTGTAGCCTTTGCCTGATATATCAAAGCATGCACCTGACGATCTTCTGAGAATAGATGAGAGACTTCTGGCACTAGAATCTCCATATAAAAAAACTCGGGATTTCTTAGGCAAAGTAGAAATGCACGATAGTTGTTTGCTTCTGACAGAACACTTTTCAGGTTTGCTTACAGTTGTTTGGCCCTATGAGGAAAATTTTCAGGTTCAGCCATAGGTGTACTGTGGGTGTTCAGTTCAATATCACAATCCCGGATAGCCTTACGTGGGTTTTAAATAATTTTAAGCCATTTTGAAGGGAAGCTATTTCGCAGGTGTATGAGTGGTTTTCAGCCTCAAGAAGTCTAATAGATGTGATCATATTTTTGCTAAGAGTGTTGGTTTCCTCTAGGTCTCTCTGAAGTAGAGTTATTTTTTCTTTCTGTTCTGAGATAAAGTCTGTTAGAACCTTCTCGTTCAATAACATCTCATCAATTTCAGATTGCAACTTTATAACCTCATCTCTCTGACAGTTTAATTCTTCAATCATTTTTCGCTCCGCCTCCAATAAGTCCTCCTCAAATTCTGGAGTCCTTTTGTATTCTCTTCTAAAACCATTTTCCTTTGATATTAGTTTCATATTGAATTTAATGACATTTTACTGACATCTCATCATTCTTCGCCGTTTCCAACTGCTCAAAAAGAAGCTTCTTATCACTGATCATGATTTGTAGTTTAGCCACTGACTTAAGTCAATTGTGGTTATAGAGTTTGATGTAAAAGCGGCTGCTTTACACATATCAGAGCAGAATATTTTTGCTTGCCCTAGTTTTTCTTGTGTTCGAAAGTCTCTTTCCAGGCAGCTTGGGTGAAACACTCCCAAACACTCAATGCAAAGGTAATTGTTGAAAGTTTTATTTGCACACCGTTTAAATTTACTTTTAGGCTCCATTCTGATGAATGGGTTTTTTTACATATGTAGTAGTGTCTCAGTTAACACAAATCCCCAGATTCACCATCCACACGAACAATCATAGTGTAGAAAGAACACCATACTATACTATTGTACTTAAGGACAGAATGAACAAGGCAATTAGAGAAAGTTTTTATTAGCCCAATGTCTCGCAGATGTTTGCATGTGCGTTTCAAGAATTCCAGAATTCCCTTTCCCTTCAAAGATATATTCTCTATAACATGCTTATATGTAATCTCCCAAGTCACTAATTGTTTCCACAGCTTCCAAACATTCCTCCTTAATGATATAATCGAAGAAAACGATGCCCTTGCGACGATGGGAGTGCACAACTTTGCATTTGCCAGCATTACTCTCACATCAAACCGCCAAGTCATTAAAATCATTTTGGACTGCGTTGCAGTCGGCCAATGAATTAATTTCAGCATACAGCTTTAAGTCGTCTGCGTAAAGTAGACACTTGCCAGACTTGAAAACCGATATTACGTCGTTAATATAAATAACAAAAACAGGACCGGACCAAGATGAGAGCCCTGGGGGGTCTGTTAACTGCCTTGGTCTAAAATAAAAGCTATCTTGAGTTAATTGCTATTACGGTTATTAGAGAAAATGTATTGTTTCATTTATTGGTCACCTTCAGAATATGACAATTTTGAGGAAATTCAACTGATATTCAGAAAGTACTGCACTTACAGAGAACGTGCATAGATCAATGCATAAAATAAAATTTAATACCTTACAGAAAATCAGACAACACAAATATATTTTTCATTTCTTTAGGCACTAAATCTTGCAACCAATTGCAGATGCAAGTAATGCTACATATTCGTAAGTCTAATAACAGCATCATTGAAAAATAACAAGCAAGAGTTGTATTATAAATTGTGGTGCTGTAAAATGTTCTTAGTCCTTATTAGCTTGATATATTGCAACATATTACTTAGATATGTTGGCTTGTACCCCTTTGTGGGTATACAGAATGTACTCTATGATCAACAAAAATGGTACAAATTTCCATTTGTACCGATTCCATTTTTCATTAACTTTATTTGCATAACATGGATCTTCCTAAGGTTAAATTGGGACAGTCAGCAAACAAACTCGCCACAACCATCAACAATATATTCACGCTAGTTTAGTAGTATTTCAATAAACTCCAGTGCACTGATCTTAAGTATAGTTATATTTTAAATGTTATTTTATTTCTCTTATTGCAATTCAAATAAATTTCATAGGACACGCGGTGAAGGAACCTTCCAAATGGTTCAGCAGAATCGTGCCTCTACGTATCGCCACCAGATGGAGCAGTCGAAGGGGTCCGGCGTGCCCCGGATGTACATAGGCAACCGGTACAATCCTCTTAGTGACGACAGCTAGTGGCGCCCTCCGACACGCTAGGCGCACACCACGACCGGCTATTAAAAAGGGCGCTACTGGGCCGGCAAACGTACTTTCGGAAGAGAAATATCATTAAATCGGACAAATTCTATCATAATATCAAATTTACCACTTCGCTACCAACATTATCGAGCCATTTGATAATGCAAAATGTTCTGTAATCTCGGTTATTTTTTACACAAGTAGTCTTCTGATTGCATCTATACATCATTTTAAAACTTAATGGGGGAACCTAGATCCTAAACTCCAAGTAATAATAATAAAAATGCGGTTTATTTTTTGTATTATAATGTGTCATATATATTACTTATTAGTATGCCCTTGTGACTCGGTTGTCAATAATTTATCAGATATCTGATGATCCTCTGTACCAGTGTAAGAAAAGGCCAAGGGTTAATAAATCATTTAGACAATCCAAACTGTTGGGTTTGGTAGATTTACACATTTTTTCAGTTCAAGAAAACCTACAGGCCTTTGGTTATTAGCCTGTTGTTGCCTTTTGGTTATATGTAAATCGGTTATTAATAATCGAAGGAAAGTTGGGACACTGTATATGTAATATTAAGCCGCAATAGGGCACAAATTTCGCTAAAAGTACGTTTGCCTGTCCAAAGAGATAAGATCTACAACTCGCGCGCCATTAAATTCTTGTGAACTGTCTGGTAGTATCTCAAAGCGTTTTTCTTTCGAATCGTTTTCTCTGGACAGTTATTCGCTTCCTCTTTTACATCGACTGCATTTTATGACTAGTACCTCATTTCCAATAAGTGTCCAGAAGAAGACGATTCGGGATACATCTATTTCCTTGCAACTGTACATCCCAATGTTCATATCCAAAACTGAACTTTGAAAGCCAAAATATATATTAATATTTTTCCATAGTTTTGGATGTTTGGTGAAGGGTAAACAGATGTTACAGAAAATACTATATTTTGTAAATTCTATTTTATATATTTTTTCTCATACATTACATTATTTGCTCGTGTGGAAATGGAAGTTACAAAATATAGTATATTATATGAAATATTATACTTTTATATAAAGAAAAATTCTAAAATATAATCAATTTACGTCAGCAAACACTACAAAACTAAAATGTGGGTTCCTGCAACTTTCTGAAAATTCAAAAAGCTGACGTTCGAAACTGAATGTCTCCAAATGTATTGAAAAGTGTTTTAGGTTCTGAAAGATTAGATTATACTTCCAAATCCAAATTTTATGCTGATTAATTCATCCTATGGAAAGTGGCTTTAGAAATTTAGAATTCGAAGAGGTTTTTACTGAATCAGCAGTTAGTCCAGTATTTCATTATTTAATGAAATCTATTCTTTTGAATTTAAGCTATTTTCGAAATTTTGCCACTTCGAAGACCAACAAATTATAATTAATAATAGCTATTGCTAGTTACATATTGTTTACCTTTCACAATGATATATATGTGTATTAAGCGATACTTGGAATAATCATTTTGTGTAAATTTTTGTTAGGTTTTAAATTGAGATTCGTTAAAATTTTAGGACGCTGATATCGGTAAATAATGAAATTCAAATTACAATGTAACGTTTTTTTTTTAATATTAAATTATATTCTAAAATAAAACTTGTTTGATTTAGCTAAATCTATCCTCGGATTAAGTAACATAAAATAAATACTAGCGATTAGCGATAGCGAACCAGATGCCACTAATTAATGACATATCGGTAACACTGGATTGATCATTATACAAACAAGCAAGCAGGAAGACTCGCATCAACATGCGCCAAATTTTCACTAGCGTCTTCCTAAGACTACTTACTTTTTATCTAATCTAATGCGTCTTCACAAAGCGGTCTGTTTTCAAGTTTCATGCTGTTTTCAAGTTTCATGCAATGCCCTCCGTGACGCACGCGCAACCATTGTTTATATAAAGGAAAGCACAATAAACAATGGCGTAACCAAACAAAACTAACCCACATTTAGAAAAAAGAAACAAACATAACCCCCAAAAAAATGGAAAGCATGGCTTGGCACTGACTGGAATCGAACCCGGACCGTCATATCATAAGTCAAGTACATAAAAACAATTTGCGGATAATAAGACAATGTCATTTTCATTCCTGCGTGCGCGCTTTAAGTAAGTAGTCTTAGGTGCGCGCCATGTCTTCGTGATGCAACCAGTCGTTTGTATGTGCCCCGGTGGTCTAGGGGTTTGCATGGTTAGCCTTCACTTCGGCGACTCGAGTTCAAACCCCGTCGGTGTTTTAATTTTTTTTTGTAAAGTAATATTTCTTAACTGTTTTTTTCTTGTTTTTGGGTATGTCTTGGGTTAGCACCTGGTTAGTTTCCTTTTCTTGAGCCCCCGTAGCGAGCGGAGGGTCATACGAAAAGTGAAATATGCGAAGGAATGGAAATGATATTGTCGGAGTATCGTCAAGTGTAAAAACATAGGTAATTTTGCCAATTCGGCCAACATCGGGTCTCGTCGTGGAACAGAATAGAAAAGTTGAAATAGACCGCTGTAGGAAGACGCTACTAAATTTTTCAAATTGCCTCTAACGAGCAACCATATAAACCGTAATGGGCGGGACTTGGTTTGTGTACTATTTTAGAATGTCTAATATTTCACTTCACGCATGGCCCTCCGCTTGCTACGGGGGCGCAACAAAACTAAACGAAAATCCCCAAAATTAAGAAAAATGCTTTACAAACATAACCCTAAAAAAAATAAAAGTCTTTTTTTGTTTGGGTCATTTGCACAAATTTTGTGGCCATGTGTAGTCCAAGATTATAAAAATATGGAAATAAGAAAATATTCACATTGTCCTGTTGTAGACAACGCGCGTAACCCCGTTATATTTGATGGGTACTATGTAACAAAACATTAATAAAATTTGTAATTGAGCAAACATTGTGTCCGAATTGTCTTCAAAAAGCACTTTTCCTAAAAATTAAAATTGAAAACAGAAAACAGCTGTCTTGAATTCGTCATCCGTTCCGTCAGTAATCTGTTGTTCCCAGGTGCAACAACTCCGAATCCGAATCGTTCGACTAAACATTTTGACACCATACCATACGCTCCAAGATCACGTGCCCGAAAATCCACTCATACTCCACTCCAACTCCATTTTAATACCCGAACCCAGCTTGGGTTGCAACCAACAAAAACTAACCCAAGGCATTCCCAAAATAAAGAAACATACTTTTTACAAACATAACCTTATAAAAATACTTCCGATTCGTCTTCGGTCGAGAGTGCACGTATCGGGCATCAGCCATTTTGTTCCAGCTTGATATACATATAATATGTTAGTTTTGGGAACTCAGGGTGATCTTTCAGAGACCGAGTAGTTTCCCCGAGGAAGATTGGGACGTTCAGCCGGGGGTTAGAGCCCCGTGCATGTACAAGATTTAAATGTGTGTGAACGTCCAGCCGGTGAGTAGCGTCTTCTGACAGCGATCTGTTTTGATCTTTTCTTATCGGTTCCGCGACGCGACCCGACGTTGGCCGAATCGGCAGAATTCGCTAGATCTCTTGTAACCGTCTGATAGGTCAGCGGTTCGATAGTGTGTTTGTGATGCAAAGGTTGCTGGTTCGACCCCCGTCAGTGCCAAGCTACTTTTTAATTCTTTTTTCGGTTATGTTTGTAATAAGTTTTTTTCTTTGATTTTGGGTATGCCTTGGGTTAGCACCTGGTTAGTTTCCTTTTCTTGAGCCCCGTAGCGAGCGGAGGGTCATGCGAAACAACTTAATAATTATTGCCGACATTCGGCCAGTCGCCGAAGGTCACAAGAAAAGATCAAAACAGACCGCTGTCTGAAGACGCTAGTCAGCCGGTGATGTTCGAACCTTAAAACAAGCCGTGCATGTACAGGGTTATTCATTATGTTTTGACACCCACCTGCAGTCGTAATTACAGGTAATACAAAAAAAAATTAAATTCAAAAGTTGGGTGGTTTTTTTATATATTATCTTTTAGAAATGTCAAAAGAAAAAATTGTCTGTCAAATGTCAAAAAACCGCATAGGCGCATAAGTTTCGTGTTCGGTCGAGAGTGCACGTGTCGGGTATCGGGTATCGACCATTTTGTTCAAGCTGCATATACATATATGTTAGTTTTGGGAATGCATGGTGAACGTTCAGGGACCGGGTAGTTTTCTCCCCGAATAAGATACGGACGTCCAGCCGGGAGTTAGAGCCCCGTGCATGCATCAGATTTTTATGTTTGTGAACGTCCAGCCGGTGGTGTTCGAACCTTAAAACAAGTCGTGCAAGTACAAGTCTGAGCCCCCAGGAGTACATACTCGACATACTGGGGGCTCTAAAAATAGTATCTCTAAACATCAGGGTGTAACCAATGTAGAAGGGTCGCTCTACCTCTTGCTAAGCCTGGATAGGGGTCTTTACTGGCTGAATTTTCTTACGACAAAGGCCATCAGAGAGATTACTACTACTACTACTATAACCTTAATTTTTTTAAATGGAACCCCCTATATATTATTGCATATTTGGATTGTGCGAAAAAGTCTAGACATATTTCATGAATAATGTCCTATACCTATCTCTAACGGTTTTTGAAATATTGACAGTTGAAAATCGACCATTTACCAAGTTTGACAGCTTGTAAAATCTAAACGGCTAAAGATAGAACAAAACGGTTTGCACTTTCCTATATTGGTTTTTCATAAGCTATCGTATGACACTAACTTTAGATTTAACCAGAGGTTAAAAAATCCCGGATAAATTTAAACGTATAGAATTACCCATGTCTTTACGGTTCAGCAAATTGCTTCCAACGACTCTGGTGGTCCAGTGGTATGATTCCGTATGTGATACGGCCGCCCGGGTTGGATTCCCGTCGGTGGTAAGACGTTTTTAAGGTTATGTTTGTTTCTTTTTTTTTAATTTGGGTTAGTTTTGTTAGGTTGCGTCCCGAAGCAGGCGGAGGGCAATGCGTGAAGTTAATAATACCTTTTTAAATTTAAAGTAATGGGAACTGAGAATTGGCAACGTTGTCCTCCCCTGATTTATATTTTGTGACCGTGGCTGTTTAAGGTTAAGTACTTAGGTCTAGCCCCTGCGGTGTAACAATTCGCAAGCGACGTATCAAGGGATGGTGAGAATTTAAAGGAGATTCGCCTCTAGCGAACAACGATTACAATATTACAAACCATAATGACAGTTTGGTGGGTGGGTGGGGTCCTGGTTTGTTTACTATTTTAGAGGGTTTATTTGAATGTCTTCGCGGTTCAGCGAGTTGCTTCCAACGGGTCTAGTGGTCTAATAATTAGATGATGTGCTTATGATACGATGCTTCCAGTTCGATCCCCGTCAGTGGCAAGATTTTTTTTTCGGGTTATGTTTGTGTCAGTGCCATGGAGAGATACTTGCGTCTAGCGACACCGATCCACATTCCATCATTCGAACATTTCCAACACTAAGGCCGAGTCCCCACGAGCGTAACTTACGCCGACGTAATTTAGGCCGTATTTCAGCGGAACATACCTTCTACCCAGCCGGAAAAGTTAAACAGCGTATGTTTGACAATTCTTTATTATTTGTTTAGGCTAATATCTTTTTGCGTTTATGGGTATATTTTTGATCAACTTTTTAAATTGGTCTACACTACCAATCACCAATATAATATTTTCCATTAGAATTCTAACAATCCTTTTATTGCACCTAATTCTGCCAATACACCAAAATTACATCAAAAAGTTAAACAAAATTCAACGTTTAGCAGATCGCCAGCGTAAACGCTGAAAATGTCAAACAGAATAAAGATGGCGATCTCTTCACCAATTACAGGTCGCGGTTATGATCACGTGATCTAATACGTGCGTATTTTACGCGTGTGGGGACTCGGCCTTAAACCCGGGGTTCTGCTGCAGTGTTGTGAATGTTGTAATTGAATATCTTACTGCTGCTTCCTGATTGCATTTAAGTATAAATCCTACCTGTAAATAACTGTTTGTGTGAATCGTTGGAAAAGGTGTAAGATTGGATTGTCGCACAGCGTTTAAAAAAAATTCCTGATTTTGGGTATGCCTTGAGTCAGTTTTGGTTAGTTCCTGTTCGTTGAGCTGCGTGAAGTGAAATATTAGTTTAAAGATAGATAGAAAAAACATTGGGTTAAGAGCCGTATTATAGTGGATATACAGCAGCTTTTTTGTGTTTTCGCGGATATATTCCATAGATAACCTCAAAATGTCTTCCGGTTCGTCTTCGGTCGAGTTAAGGAGGGCTAGCCCTCCTTAGGTCGAGTGTACCCGTGTCGGGTATCGGCCATTTTGTCTCAGCTTCATATACATATATGATCTTAGACAAGGAAAGAAGAGAACAGATAACATGGGAAAAAGCCTGTTACCAGCTGCCACTTAAATTACTTGGTAACTTCAATAAATTAATTGCAATTATAAGTAATAAATAATAATAATTAATAAGTTAAAATAATTTTCAGTCGTAAAATAATATAGTTATTTTATAGGTAGAGTATTAAAAATATATAACCTACGCCTCTGTTGAATGACTCTCCTTGAAGAAGATTTACGGCTTTATTGATTATTTGATGACTGAAAATATCCAAGATCCGGTATCAAATTACTCTCGATAATTAAATAAACATTCCTACCATGATATATTCAGAGGTAACACAATGTGTACACTCCATTATTATTAAAACAAGAAATATGCAAATAAACTACAAGGTCAGCGAACAATAATTACCTGTGAAATGAAATTCCAGGCTTCTTCTTCTCACTTCGACTCTTGCAACTATATGCCGAACAATTTACCATTATGGATTTTAGTTTTTATCTCTCTTTGTTCAAAAACTCACAAAATAACTGCAAAATAGCACCGCCACAACAATAGACGTGTTTGCCACATAAATAATGGCTGCCGCTCTGAAAAGGCTTCAATTTCAGTACATTGGCTTAATGTCATGCGCGGTATCCTTACTCTTGCCTAATCTAAGTATGTGATAGTTTGGGGAGCTCATGGTGAACGTTCAGGAACCGTTTAAATTCCCCGAGGAAGATTCGGACGTTAGTTAGATATACTAACATTCTTTTGAAATTATGTAATATAGTTAAGTAACTTTTATTGTATAGAAGTATCTTCACTGTAAAGCAAAAGGCCAATAAAGAGTTTACTACTATAACCTCAAAATTACAGGACGCGGCAAACGGCAAACGCATGCCGGACCCCGGGTTACATATCCGTATCGAACGTACAGGATCGCACCTTGCCATAAGGCCACTATAATATAAACGTTAGCTAGAATACAACCGTTACTTTTTATCTTCAATTATTTAAACACTTCATGCATGGCCCTCCGCTCGCTTCGCTTGCTACGGGGGCTCAGCAAACAGAAACTAACCAAGTGCTAACTAAAACCATTGTCTTTATAAGAACTAAAACTAACCAAAAATTTGAAAAGCCTGCACATTTACATTACAGTCGCGCTATAAAATTTGCGATCTCGTACGGCCGATACGAATAAGCCCTCGGGTTGGAGTGTGTAGGAATGTTGGAAATGTTCGAATGATGGAATGTGGATCGGTGTCGCTAGACGCAAGTACGAATAGATGGGAAGATGGGAATGGAAAGATGGCTCCCGTTACTGACATGCTGGGCTGACCATCGATCCGTAATCTTCTATCCTCTTATCTCTCCCAAAAAACTAAATCAGAGGCCCTAAAAACAACCAATCTAAACATAATATTGTATTATTGATAGGGTTACGAATTGTTTACAAAAAAAAAACATGTCTTGCTACTGGAATCGAACCCAGGCTGCCGTATCACAGACACAGCATACAGCCTCCAACCACTGAGCTACAGACCAGTTGACAGCAATTCGCTAGACCCTAAAGATATGGTGTTTTGTCAACTGAAGCTCTCTGATGTGGTGCGGGAAACGTGACGTTGATCATCGATCCGTAATCTACTCCTCTATCCTCTTATCTCTTCCAAAACAAAACTAAACCAGAGATAAGACAAGTAGACAGACAACCAATCGAAACATATTATTGGTAGGGTTACGAATGTTAGGATGTGACGATTTTTATTGTTTACAATTTGCGAAAGATAATGTTATTATCAGTGGCACAAAATCGGAAAAGGATTAGTAAATCTTCCAATCAAGGTTATATTAAACAAAAAAATAACTTAATTATGTAAAGGTAAATCAAATGATGTGGTTAACCTAAAAGAGCATTATTGATTTGCTTTCTTTTTTAATGAATTATTTTTAGAATTCATGTGAAAAAGCTCTGTTTCGTTTGCTTTGTTTAGTCTTGTGAATTTGCTCTAGCTTAGCTAGCGATGACTTTATCAGTACATTGAGCTTGAGCCGCTGGTATAGTTTTTAAGCAGTAAGTAGATTTGATTTCAATAATTTTCCCCATATTCCAATGTCTGACAATTTTGTTGGTTTTGGATACCTATATATTGTATACTGAATGGCAACTTATATATGTTTACCCCTTTGTATTGTAAATGATAGGTTTATGATCAGTGATGATGTTCTATTCAATTAAAAAAAATATAAAGTTCCTCAACAAGAAGTGAAAACTATTCTTCTGCAATTTTAGAAATTGAAGACAATCTGTATCTGGGACGTCATGATCCCTTGCGACGTGGCAATGCTGCAATAAGGCCTCAATTCTTGCCAAGCAGTAACATAGTAATTTATAAGGTTGAAGGCTGATTTATAGTTGCAGTAACGTATCACTTAAGAAGTAACAGTAAGCCGTAAGGAAAATAAACATTCAGTCAGTAATGTAACCATTTAGAGTTCCGTAAGACTTAGCAGTAAGCAGTAAGCCGTATGCAGTAAGAAGTAAGAAATGGTTTATTTTCATTTCTTACGTTACGGCATAACGAATCGGACGAGATCGTCGGCCTTCGTACGTAATCGGCATTTCTATTAGTTGTAATTGGTCGGGTTTTGTATAATATTTTTCGGGATAGTTTTTTAGTAGCAAAAAAAACACATGATACTGCTGCCCTAGTTAAAATAACATCATCCATCTTAAAAGTAAAATGTTTTTAAGTTATAATTATATCCCTTAAAACAAATAAACAAAAAACATAACCTAAAATCGGTAACACGTTAATTTTCTTACGTCAACTATAAATGGGTGCTTCACTACTGTTTAAGTTTACGGCTACGGTTACTTCTTAAGTCATACGTTACTGCAACTATAAATCAGCCTTGATACTGTTTTTCCACATTATCTATTTTATTTACTCTCTTAAAAAGTGTATGTAATATTTTCTACACACTCAATATTAATGAAACAGTACACTTATCTAATGCCTTAATATATTAAATTTATATGATGAACATGCACCAACCAGTAATATACACATAACTAAAAAGAAAGCCTCCTGGATAACTAAAAAATAAAGTATTTCATGAATCTTCAGGATAAGGTCTTCATCTAAATATAAAGCAAAGAAATCTTTAGAAAATTGGGAAGAAATTACTTGAGTACTGCTATTGAAAATGAAAAACCTTACCTTGGAAACAGTTTATGTAGAAACAACGCAAAAAATAACTGGAAACTTGTGAGGCTGTTTACTTGAAGGCCCCAAGTTCTTTCCCTAAACATCTTGAAGCTGTCAAAAGTATCAATAGTTTGTTTATTGATGTCCCCAAATGCTGGGCTGCCGACTCTGCAACCTTAAACTATTATTTATAAAATAAAAAAACAAAGTGTGGGTGATTTTATTCAAAATCGTTTATTGTCCATTTTGCACGATGATTTAGACAGTAAAAAAAAATCTCTAAATTTATACTGATTAGGCATGTATTAATTGTGTAAACATTACCTAAAACTATAAAAATACAAGCCAAGGACATTAAAATACAAAATAAAAACAACTAGACATACTATTGAAAAATAGCTGCAGGATACAAAAATCACCAGTACTCCAAGTCTACACCAAAAGCAAAAAAACACAGAAACCAACACAGGTACAATCAAGCAAATCACTGTAACTGTCGCAGGTGGGCCTCAAAGTCCTGCAGATCATAGAAGGCACCGTGTATTAATATTTGTTTTATTTCTCTTTTAAACTGGTTTATGCTCAGAAAAGTAAAGATTACACGCAGCAGGTTGTATAGAGCAATACCTCGATAGAATGGGCTCTTCAAGAACTTGGTGGTTGCAGGAAGGAAGAGCCATTATTTTATCTCCTCTAAAATACGGAAGAGCCATTATTTTATCTCCTCTAAAATACTGCTTGCAAGAGCTTCTTGGATCCAGTCCATTCAATATCCTTACACATCTCTTCTGTGTTCTAAATACTGTCAAACTACCAATGTCTCCACCCCAGAATTGTATTGCATAGCACATTCTCGAATGGAAGTAGCCATAATACACCGTCCTAAGCACACTCACTGACAACCTATCACTCAGAAAATGCACTGAGTAACAAATTGAATTTAGTTTTCAGTGATGTATGCTGAATCGAATCTGTGATAAAAGAGGAAAATATCATTGCAAGCATGGGCGTTAACAGTAGCAAGAAATTGGCGGCCAAATGTTCTTTCTTGTCCAAAGATGAACAACTCATCGTGAGTAACTCGTTTAAGTTGGCCAGCCGGAATTCCGAGAAAATCAAGGAAGATGAACTTACGGTAAGACCGTAGAATTAGTATATAACTTCTTAATCTACTATCATTCTGATTCTTTAAAACTTTTTTCCATTTTAACCGCAAATTTAATTTAAATTTGTTCATTAGTTTGTGTTGTATCAAGTGTTTCCTAACAAAAAATCAGCCTGAGGTGGGTTCTAACACAAGAAAAGAATTATCTAGGATATTTATTTATTTATTTGGAACAGTACTTACAGAAAATACTTCCAAATAGTACAGTAATCAATCACAGTATCAATAAATACAATATAAACTAGTTTTAAAATATTACACATCTAATACAGTAAATGCAAGACTATAAGTTAATGTGACAACAATAATAAAATATAACACAAACAAGAGCAAGTCAAATAAATGAACACTCAAGATTTCCAAACAAGGGAGATGATGGAAATGCAAGACACTATGGACTTAACAGTCATTTAACAAGTGGTCATGCTGCAAAGATAAGAAACGTTTTAACTTAGTTTTAAACTTCTATGTAGACCACCCCAGTTGAAATTCAGTAGGCACCGCACATACATATTAAAACACTCCATAATCCGGTTTGAGGGACTGTTGTGCCCAACATCAGTGCGATATCTGTGTATCGAAAATGGATCTATTAGACGAGTGTTCCGTGACGACGTTCGAAAATTGAGCAAAGCGAGTAGATCGGGGCAATCAATCTCATCGTTATTGCTTTATAACCAAACAGTGTGGTTAAGAAAATTCGACGAGTCTCCAGACTATCCAAGCTCAAAAGAGTCGACCGTTGAGTACAGGAAAAGTCACTTCTTTCGAATCTTTCGATGTGAAGTTTCCTGAGTAGGGAACTGACAAACATAGTCTGAACACGCTCAATCCTAGCAGAACATTTTGGTAATAGATGGATAGTTTCCTATTGGGAGACTTTGATGTGGAACGACCTGGGCAATTTGTAGATAGTAAACGTTGATTGGGAATATTAACTAAAGATTCGGTAGTAGTTCGGACAGGCGATGAACGTGCAGAAAATTTTGTTTCACACAATCATTTGATTGTACTTTCAGGTTGTATAATATATGTAGGGTTTCTCTTCTTTCACGATCCCTTCGTATTATTGCCCCAGTATCGTGTTCCGTTCTAGGTGTTGCTTTTGTTGCTTCACAAGAATGCCGAGGCTTTTTGGATATTCTTGGTATTCAGTGAGACCTTTATATGTTAGTGTTTTCATTGCTGAATTTAGTGGACTATCCTGATCTGTAATAAAGATTTCCTTATCCGATGTTAGAGTGTTTTCCGTGTTGGTTGCTGCATCACGTTTTTGCGTGTTAATGTCTTCATGTGGTTTATTTATGACGGGTTCTGGTTTCGCTTGGTTTCTTATAAGTATAAAAATTTTATGGTAAATATAGTTGAGGATTTTCCATTTACCCCTATTAGTCAATGAGCCATTATCGTAGACGTCCCGCAGTTCAATTATTTTGTTTGCATCAACGCAAGTTCTCAATATCCGCTCATTCAGTACCTGAGTAAACTTGTTCAGAATAGGTTTATTTCTAATGAGGGGCGCTCCCACTATTATCAAGTTTGTGATCCGTGACTGATTATTTAGGTGGTTCATATTCGCTTCTGGTATCTTTCCTTTTTCTCAAATCGTCATTCGCAATGAATACAATTTTAAAGTTCTGCTTATTAAGTCTACCAGAGATTAGGTCATTTGCCGGGATAATATTGCTCAAACTATTGGTATATGCACATTGGCAGTTTATATTATAGCCTTGTCCAGCGATTGACTTAAAGATCTTCCACACATTATAATTGTCTTTGCCACACAGAAACAGCACCTGTGGAACTCTTTGTCGTTTATTGGCCTGTAACTCAATTGTTCGGTTGGATACTTTTGTCGTTGCTTTTGTGATTTGTGATGCATCTTCATTCCTTGTCTTTGACCTCATGCTTTCCGATTCCCCCGTCAAAAGCCTTCCCCGCTTTTCAAGCTTCTCAACTGCCTTGTTAAGGCTTTCGTTATGAACATTTATTCTTCCTAGTTTTGACCTAAGCTCAACTATTGTGCATCTGTAATTTTCTTCCTTTTCGTAGAACTTTCTCGTTTGTTCCTTCAAATGCTCCTTGGCATCACGTAGGCTATCCTGCAGAGACTCAATCATATTGTTGTTTTCCTTTATGATATCCTTCATAGGCCTCATCTATGTTCTCACTATACACTCCGTTCTGCATCTCCTGAGGATTATTATCTGTAGTAGCTATTGATTTTTTAAAATCGTCTATGGATTTGCTCCATATTGCTCTACTTAAATTACTTATCCTAAGTTTTAGAAAGTGGCTTATCATTAAACTTCAAACTTCAAACTTTATTCAAGTATTCAATACAAAATGTATCATCGACTGAAAAACATTTTTTGTTAATATTTTATATATAATAAACCAATCATCTATTCTATTCCACAATATAACATATTTAAAAAATACTCAGACTAAAATCGGACTAAAACCAATATACATAACATGACATCTCGAAATAGGCCAACATAAACAGATTTAAGAAACACATTAAAATTTACGAAGAGAGATTAAAAGTAGGAAATTAGAGACAATATTATACAATACAATACAATATCAAATAATAATAATAATATAAAATACATATCAAAATATCACAGGACTATTAAGGAACTCGTCTATACTATAGAAGGCTTTACTCAAAAGGAAGGTCTTAATTTTATTCCCAAATTGATTGTTACCCGGCAACTTAACATTATCAGGCACCCTGTTATAGAATACTGGAGCAAAGTGATTTACTGAGATACAGGTCCTATGTAGTCTTAGAAATTCCAACCGAATGCTGTGTCCATTCGGAGTGCCATACTGATGATAAACATTATTTTGGCTATATCTGGTAACATTAGAGTGGGCATAAAGTAGGCACTCCAAAATGTATCTACTTGGTATAGTCAGAATTCTCAAATCGATAAAAGATCCTCGAACATCCTCCCTATACCCTAATCCAGCAATTACAGGTACTGCCCTTCTTTCCAGCCCAAATATGCGGCCTGAATGAGCAGAATGACCAAGCCAGAATTGCATACACACCCACAGAATGAAAAATACTATGAAATGCATGTAGCAACACTGCTGGTGGCAGAATCTTGAAGAAATTCTTTAGCAAGAAGATATTTCTAGATAGTTTTCCCGCTATCATATCAATGTGCCCCTCAAAAGTCAGGAGTGGGTCAAGATGTACTCCCAGGAATCACACCGTTTTAGCATTACCTTCGGGGATCTCTCTCAAACTAAAAGTCATGCATACTGTTATATCTTCATTCATTGTCAGCTTATTTGCACTAAACCATTCTTGCAATCCGTGCACTTCTCTATTCACCTCATTCACCAATTCATTTAGACTCCCTCCAGAGTCATCCAATGTAGTATCATCAGCAAACAGCCAAAGTCTAGAGTTTGGTGATGCACTTTGGATATCATTTATATAGATCAGAAACATAAGGGGCCCAAGTATGGATCCCTGGGGCACCCCCTGCCTCATCTCCAGTCTATGTGAAGTTTCACTCTTAAAATATGTCTGCTGTTTTCTATCCTGCAAATAACTCCCCATTAATCTTACACTATTATGCCCTATTCCATATGATACAAGCTTGGATAGAAGTACAGAGTGGGAGACACAATCAAAAGCCTTCGAGAGGTCACACAGGGGCATCTGACCCCTCTCGAAGGCATCCGCCACATACTCCAACAAATCTGTCATAGCCAGGGTAGTAGAGTTATTTTATTCTAACCAAACTGGATGGCTGCAAAAAGATTTTTTTCATCAAAATACTTGTAAAGTTGCTGTTTTAATATGAATTCTAAGATCTTGCATAAAACTGGAATAAGAGATATTGGTCTATAGTTATTTGTATCATTTACTGACCCTTTTTTAAAAACTGGTACCACCTTAGAAATCTTAAAACACTCTGGAAATACCCCATTTCTGATGCTTGCATTAAAAAAGAGTTTTGTAAGACATGGTATCAAATGATGGTTCAATTGTTTTATCAAGGAAACATTCATACCGTACACATCCTTACTGGCCTTGGTTTTAAGAGCATCGATCGCATCTCTTACCTGCACAAATCCAACCTCACCATACTCAAAGTTTAGATTATTTTGTGATCTGTTTGGTAGATATTTTTGGAAGTTGTCTGCTGTTTTTTGTATAGATGCTATTGTCCTCTCTGCTACACTGGAAAAAAAGTCATTAAACTCATTCGCAGTCAAAGTCACTTTCCGATCAGACACTGTATTTACACCCCTTACCTGGTTTATTATATCCCAGGATGTTCTTATAACATTTGTTGAGTTTAAGATATGGTTTGTATATGTTGTCTTTTTTGAATCCTGAATTTTAAACGAATTTATCTAATTCTTTAAAATTGGGGATGGTCTCTTTTGGTAGGCTTCCTGTGAGAGGCGTAAGGTCTCCCTCATCTGACGGATTTGGTCATTAAACCAAACAATGCCCCTACTAGATGGTCTAGAAGTTTCCCTAAATTCAGGAAATGCATACCTCACTCCAAAAAATCCTTGTATACATTATTCATACAAACATCGTGATCACTCAAAAAGTTCCAATCTTGCCGTTCCAGCCACTCATACATCCTATTTACTCCCCTTTTTGTGATAGGTCTGCATGCATGCGTCTCTGGCACAGGATCCGAACTCATCCCAACCACCACATATACATATATGCTTATATTATTGACAGATAAAGCCTGTACAAAATTGACATGCTGACAATACAGCAAATTTGAATTTTAAGATATGTTTTGATGAACATATGTAATACTAGGCCGATGCTTCGAGTGGAAGCGGCCCTAGGTGGTAGATGCATAAGCCTACTCGCATCGTCCGGTGAAAGACCACCCCACCAGAATTGGGGAGCGCTAAGTGGTTTTCCCAAATCACGTTGCGCTTCCGCGCTGGTGATCCCGGGTTTCACAGTAGGAATATATGGACATGATGGTGCTTCCAGGATCAAAATATTTCGGAGGTAAACTCCCCGGCCATTCGGATCTCCGGGCGCTGGGTGGCCCTGGGAGCCCTTCATTCCGCATTTCACAGACAGCAAAGATACCGAACCAATTTAGAATAGATTTCTGCAACATAAGAGGCCTAAATACAAACATAAATTCGGTACACCAACATCTACAAGCAAATAGACCACACATATTAGCCCTTACAGAAACACAAGTATGTTCTACAACAACAACAGTGAACTACCTCTATCCTGGTTACGACTTACATACCCGATTTAGATATAAGTTCGGAATATGCCTTTTTGTCCGAAGCGACCTTTCATGTCACCGCGAGGAAACACTCGAACCGAACAACCTTGACGTCATGTGGCTCAAGTTCACCGCCAAGGGATTAACCAAGTTTATATGTTGTCTCTATCGCCCTCCGAGCGATAGAGCCTACCAAAGCTTTTTCTCAACACTAGCTACCACCTTTGACTCAATACAGGTCGATCACCCCAGTTCAGAAATAATCGTTCTGGGAGACTTCAATGCCCACAACACCAACTGGCTCAAACATCACAACAAGACCGACAACGAAGGTAGAGAGGCTGAAGCATTTGCCATCAGCTGCGGGCTTACTCAACTTGTAGACGAACCAACTCGAATCTCAGAGAGGGGCGAATTCGCCGCCCTCCTGGATCTTTTTCTGACCACCAATCCTGACCAGTACAAGGTTACAGTTGGTCCGCCATTAGGTACCTCCGACCACAAACTTATTACAACGGTTTGTGAATTGCCACTCATACAGAAGGATCCACCATTGCCTCGCAAAATCTGGCATTACAATTCTGCAAACTGGGACGATCTAAGGCAGTTTTACCTTGATTTTCCTTGGCTCGACGTCTGCTTTGCCACTGACGACCCGTCAGACTGCTGCGAAGAGATCATGCAAGTAATCTCCTCAGGAATGGAAGCATACGTCCCAAATTCCATCAAGTTACTATCAAAAGGAAAGCCCTGGTTCGACAAAAGATGCGAAAGAGCTGTAGGAAGGAAACAGCAAGCCTATAAGTACTGGCAGCAAAATCAGACCGCTGAAAATCGCAATTATTTTATCGAGGCGAGAAACGAGTGCAAGCGTGTGATCGACGAAACTAAGGACAAACACAATCAAAGGATTAGGAATAAACTTTTGCAATGCCCCAGTGGCTCCAGGAATTTCTGGTCGGTAGCAAAGGCAGTAAGTAACAACTTTACAAAAACGTCTCTCCCACCTTTGACGGACGAACGTGGCATCACGGCGACTACAGCCAAAGAAAAAGCAAACATGCTCGCCAAAATGTTTTCATCGCACTCTACCTTAGACGTGCCCCAAAGCAAGACTCTCCCCACTATACCGAACATCAACACCACCATGGCAGAAGTCAAGTTTTCTCATCGTGATATTCGCAAAATCCTTAAAGAACTAGATACGCAAAAGGCATCAGGACCGGACGGAATACCTGCCATCGTGCTAAAGAACTGCGCCAACGAACTAACACCTGTTTTTTCCAGGCTTTTTTCTCTTTCTTACAGAAAAGGGATTTACCCATCCTCTTGGAAAGTCGCTCGAGTGCAACCTGTTCCAAAAAAAGGCAAGAAAACCACGCCCTCAAACTATCGCCCGATTGCCTTGCTTCCAATAATCTCCAAAGTCATGAAACGTGTAGTCAACCAGCAACTACTCAAGTACCTCGAGAGCAACATAATAATCAGCGATAATCAATACGGCTTTCGCAAAGAGAGATCGACAGGAGATATATTGGCCTATGTCACTCATATATGGAGTAGGGCAATTGAAAACTACGGAGAGTCTCGAGCGATTGCGTTGGATATTTCAAAGGCATTCGACAGAGTTTGGCATGACGGACTGCTCAACAAACTGCCGTCCTTGGGACTGCCCGCCTCTCTCTGCAGCTGGCTGGCCAGTTTCCTTAAGAACCGATCCCTACATGTTGCAGTCGATGGACACATCTCGGACACATTCCCCATCAACGCGGGCGTGCCTCAGGGCGCAATACTTTCACCAACTCTGTTCCTCATCTATATTAATGACCTGCTGATCGAAACGAATAATCCTGTTTACAGTTTTGCAGATGACAGTACCCTTGTCTCCCACTTTAGATCAGAAAAACGCTTACCAGCGACTGAGACTCATCACCGCAGACAGGAGCAGATTACAGCAATTAATCAAGACCTGGAGAAAGTTCAAACTTGGGGCGACCGAAATTTGGTCGAGTTCAATGCAGCAAAGACCCAAGCAGCAACGTTTACTAAGAGGGCCAATACAGCGGGCCCTGACATCATTATGGCAGGATCGACCATTCCTTCATCCTCGTCAATCGGGCTGCTGGGTGTCTCGGTCAACAGCAATATGTCATGGCATGACCATGTTGCTAACATCGCAAAATCAGCCTCCCAGAAGCTTGGTGCGCTATTTCGCAACAAAAAACTCTATACACCGCAGCAGTTGCTCTTGCTGTACAAAGCGCAAATAAGACCGTGCTTAGAATATTGCTCACATATCTGGGGTGCCGCACCAAAGCATACCCTAAGGCTGCTGGATTCCATTCAGAAGAGGGCTGTGCGTCTCGTCGGCGATCCGGAGTTGACCCGGAATCTGGATAGTCTGGAACATCGCAGACATGTGGCCGAGATGTCTCTGTTTTACAGATACTTTCACGGCAGATGTTCCCAGGATTTGGCCCACATAATCCCGCCCCTGGCAACTCCTGTCAGGCAGTCCCGACAGACGGCAAGAGCGCACCAGTTCGTCGTACAACTAGAAACACCTAGAACATCGCTTTACCAGAACTCCTTTGTCTGGCGCACTGCATCACTGTGGAACTCACTTCCAGGACATCTGTTTCCCACTAATTACAACCTACAAATATTCAAGAACCGTGTCAATCAACATCTTCGCACACACACCGCTCGTCGAGCGCCATAGGATCTACCTTTAGTGTGTGTGCCACTGCCATAAAAAAAAAAAAAAAAAAAAAAAAAACTAATCCCTGCTAGCAAATTGACAGGTATCCGGTTTAGTGGGAAAACGATTGTGCTTTTTACAAATTATAGATGTAAGACGCAATACTTTAATTAAAAAATTAATTCTGCACATAAAACTAATAAAATCACTTCAAAAATAATTAAAATATTCTAGCTTTTAGTACTATCTGTGCTTTCTTTACTTATTTATTTATACTGCATAATTTCTACATGTTGTTTTAATTATTAAATGCTGTTCGTTTGCTTAAACTGGGTGTACTACTTTCTGTTTGTCGGTTAAGTAACTTTGAGTTTAGCCTTATAGTAATTGTAAGCTCCAATGTCTTGTACAACAAAGCCTTATTTTCAGTTTTATTTTGATAATCTGCCGTCAGATTCATTTGCTGTTATAAACATTTAATCTTCGCGTTCATGAACTCGCTGCACAGACCAGACCTGGCTCCAGCTCTATTTGAGGCGCTTGAAGACTATTCGTGAATAAAAGTTATACATAAATCAGAATATGTCGTTTTCCTCCAAATCCGGAAGTAAATTGACTGAATCTAAGTTCTTTTCAGAAATTATGGGGTTCCCAGATGGACCCGCGCCTTTTGCAGTATATAAACAATTACCTGTTCGGGCGGGGCGAACAAAAGGTGACAACGGTGGACCTCGAACGGTTCGCGGAGCTATTCGTGTTCTGTACGAGAGGCACTGTCGATGAGAAGGTCAAGGTTTTACTCACTTCTTTAGGGAAATCGGAGGGCGAGTGCAATGATATCCCTTATAGTTTAGTAAAAGAGGTAAGGAAAGGTCATGTTACTGTAATTAATCTTTTGGTCCAGGCGCCTAGCTGAGAAAGCTACAGTGACAAACCCAGTAGACTTACTTTATGTTTTGCAGTATGTAGAAAGCATTGTAAGTTCTTACATGAAGATACAACGTTTGAGCAACTCGAAGCAGTATAAAAGTTGGTCAAACAGAGGGTGTACCACTCATACCCAGAATTCTCAGCGCTTAGCGGAGAGTCTCACAAGGGATATGGCTGGTAAGAGTTTCTTTATTATAGATACGCGTATTAATAAACACTTTTTAAAACAGGTCAGTTTCATGAACAATTAAAATAGCTCAAATTTAACCAATTTTAAGGAAGGAGAATGGTAGGTGTAATTGAAAGTATATTTTCATGAAGCTAATGAAATGATTCTTGTTTGTTCCACAGTTCAAAGGTACACAGAAAACGCTGGTATTTGATATTATTACAAATATCGTTGATAACAATAAAAATGGTGTTTATTGCTGTTATATATCCAATAGATTTTAAATATATTTGCAACAATGTTAGATAGATGCATCGTCGTCTGCAAAGTGTTTTAAATTTAATAGTAGTTTAATATATAGATAGCAGAATCTAAACGTTGCTTACATGTATAATATTTGTATTATTTGAATTTTTGTTGTCGCAGGTGAGAGTATCATATCTAGAAGAGCACTGGAGTCGTGGCTGCAAGGCAGCACTGTTCTGGGGCAGCTCCTCCTATTTGTCTTCATGCATTTATATAATATATCACATAAGGTATGTTTAACTATATCTACCACCAGTATTGTTGTGCTTGCACCAAAAGTTACTGAATAAAGCTGAATGTTGAACTTCCAGGATAAATCAACTGCTATCGTCAGCGAAAAACAGCATCCCGCCAGCACAGAGCCGGATCAGCCGACGGGAGATGGCAGCGATGGCGTCAAGGAGCGTTCTTTGGTGCCGTTCTGCCGCGGCCTCGACCTTATTCCCTCGTATCCGAGTATTCTGGATTTGAACCAGATCGTTTTCGTGAATGCCCATCTGCCGCAGCAGTACCAAGTAGAGTGGAGATTCCTTTTTAGTTCAGAGATACACGGGGAATCGTTTTCAACATTGATCGGTAAGTGAATCGTGTACAATTGCTAGGCAATTTATTATTTTATATTTCACTTATTTATTTACTTACGGACTTGCTATTTTCACAATACAAAATATAGTTATTACAGTCTGTTTAAATTCAATACGTAATTAAATTGCGATAAATAAGTAGAACCAATAGTCAGTCAAATAAACTAAAATTAGTTATCACATTTAAAATTACTTGTCTACAAATTACTAGTCGAAACACACGTTGTTAATTAAAATTCCATATCACTTTTAAGACATTCAAATTATAATCAGAAATCAAAAAGGTTAGGCACAAAGCAGGTTCATGAAATACTGATCAAAATACATTTAAATTTTTTTCAATTGCGATTTACACTTGTTCACACTCAATTCAAAAAAGTTAACAGAGCCCGAGACCAAGTTTGCTTCTGCAAGCATTCTTGAAGTTGGTTAGTTAGAACCATAATTAGTCCTATGAAATTCACAATGAAAGACTTCTGTATACCTTTCCCGGCGGATAGGGGTATGTACTCCAATCAAGGCCAACAGATCGGGACAGTTAATATGTCCATTGATTTGTTTGTAAAAAAAACATTAAATCACATTTAAAACGTCTCTGCTGCAAAGATTCAAGATCAAGTTTGACCAAAATGTCATTACAGGAATAATTATCTCTATTGTAACCACTCTCTCGAGTGCCTCCCTATGTACCATATACTGAGGGCTTCACACCACTGCACCATACTCATGCTCGTAAGATAGAGGGTATTAGTGAGCAGTAATGGTAAAATAACTGTTTTATGTGTATATAGACCCCCTACTGTTTCTATTGAATTTTTAATGTATAAGGTAGATTTAGTTTTACGTCACGTATCCGACACCCCTTGTGCTATTGCAGGAGATTTAATGTTGTAGATATAAGTAATCTTAATGATAGTAAGGCGCTTGATTTTATCTCTTTGTACACCTGTATACATGGGACCTCCCAAAGCTGCATTGACAACATTTATACTAATTCAAATTTTACAGGGGCATATGTCCTGGATACGCATATCTGAAACCATAAAGTACAGATATTAGAGTTTGAGACTGAGGTAAGCAATACAGGTACGAAAGTGAAGCGTCGTTTATTTCATTCTGATAATAAGAATCAATTTAAACATCGTTTGTCTCTGGAAAGTTGGTAATCTGTCTTTGCAATAATTGCTGACTTCCTTGTGGATGAACAATGGGCAGAATTTATGAATATTCTCACACCAATTTTTAATAAATGTTTTCCAGAAAAATATTTAAATATAAAACAAAGAAAAAGCTTCACTTAACTAACGATAAAGTTGATAAGTGTAAAAAAGAGCTGGACATCTTTCTGATTCTAAGCAGGTCAGGTCGTGGTGGGTTTGGTAAAGCATACAAAGAAAAGAAGAAATAATATAATGTGTTGCTTGCTGAGACTCGTAATACCCAATATTCTAATTGTATTTTAAATAGTGACAACAAATCGAAGTGTATCTGGCAAATTTTTCATGAAATGAAGGGAGTTAATAAGACAGAAAAACATTGTCTAGTTCAATGTTTCAAATAATTAGACAACAATGTCAGGAACTAAGGGCCCGGGATTACTCGATTTTTATAAACAAAATTGCGAATAATCTAGTAGATAACCCTCGATCCTTCTGGACTCATGTAAGTAATAGAAACAATTCCAAGTTACCACAGAATATGTCTTACCGGGGGATGACCAGCTCTAATAACAAAGAACTTTTTGCTATTTTTTTTGGTAGTGTATACAGTGATACTAACCCCCCTCAACCTAATATTACATCTAAATTCAAAAACTCTGTTTCACTCTCTCAAGCTTTATTTTGTGATTCAGAGGTTTTCGATTGCATTATGGGTTTGCCCCGCAAGTTGACTGCTGGCCCAGATGGTATTCCTGCATTTTTTATAAAAGAATGTATATACACCCTTACAGGTACCTTGCTAAAACTCTTCAATAAATCATCGTCATCTGGTATTTATTCAGTCTTTTGGAAGACAAGCTATTTGAAGCTAATTTTTAAATCAGGT
This sequence comes from Pissodes strobi, assembly GCA_016904865.1. Classification (NCBI taxonomy): domain Eukaryota; kingdom Metazoa; phylum Arthropoda; class Insecta; order Coleoptera; family Curculionidae; genus Pissodes; species Pissodes strobi. Next base: position 34,002 of record MU186440.1, read on the forward strand.
AAGGGGGAAGAGGTAAAAAACTATAGAGCGGTCTTCCAACAATCCTAAATTATGGATAAATTGGTCATCATTCAACTTGCGTGGGACTGTAGACACATATTAAACGAGGAACAAGATGGTTTTAGATGTGGAAAGTCTTCATCCACCAACTTACTACTTTATGAGAAATTTATTTTAGATACAATGAAGGGAGGTCAACAGGTTGACTGTCTATACTGACTTTTCAAAAACTTTTGACAGAGTGAACTTTGTTATTCTTATAGCACAATTAAAGTATATTGGTTTTTCTGAGGAGTAGCTGCGGTTGATTGAGAGTTCTTTGACCGAGAGAACACAGGTTGTAAGGTATGGCTCTGCTTTCTCGAGTGAAACACAGATATCCTCGGGGGTTCAGCAGAGCTCACACTAGGGCCCAATCCTGTTCAACCGATCTTTGATAGATCTACCTGAGGTCATCATTAACAGTGAAATCTTATGCTTTGCTGATGACGTAAAACTTTTTCGTCGCATCAAGAATATCACGCATTGCTTACTTCTCCAACAGGATATTCAAAGCTTTTACCCTTGATGTGAAACGAACTGCATAGAGCTTAAGTAAATGCAACCAAATTTCTTTTTTTAGGACTCTCGATCCTCAATTATATAATTATTCTGTTGGAGGAGAGAACATAGTCGTTTGCAAAGAAATAAAGATTCTGGGGGTTTTTCTTGACAACAAGCTGTCTTTCAAACTCCACATAGAAAAAATTTCATCCAGAGCCCTAAAAATGTTAGGTTACATTAGAAGAGTATCCGGGGATTTGACGGTTTGGACTTTTAGGACTCTTTACTTTCAAATTTCAAAAGCCTTTAATCATAAAAAAATTGTTACAAATCCAATACATAACAATGATTGAAATGATGTGCGACACAAAAAAAAAGTACTTAAATATGGGAATGCAAAATCATAATTCCATAAGGAAATCACTACACTACACTCAACATATAGATTTAAAAATAAAATAACATGTAAATACCAACATACTAAACTACCAAACGGGTAAATATCCAAACTAATCTTTAAAATAATTAAAAAAAAAACTCTTCGATTGTATAAGGCTCAATTTCTTGAAGAAGTTTAATGGTTTTCCTCTTGAAAGATTGCTCAGTCTTTAAGTCATCCGACAGTGCATTAAAGAATTTTATGCATGCATACATGGGACCTCTCTCCGTTGCAGTCAGCCTATGAACCGGAAAGTTTAGTCCCACATACCTAGGGTTAAAATTATGATGAATTTCATGTTCAGTGAATTTTTCTCTATTTTTGCGATGAAATATAAGACACTCACAGATTTACACCCCTGGAAGTGTCAAAATGTTTAAATATTTGAACCTTCCTCTACAGCTTTCTCTGTACCCAAGGGATAAAAGGATTCTGATTGCTCTTTTTTGAGTAATATAAACCCTATTGGCCCTCCCCATAACATTACTCCAAACCTAAGCAGGGAATGAATGTTAGAGAGGTAAACAATTCTTAGGTTTGCAGAGTTTAAATACCTGGACATTATCCTCAATGAGTAGCAGGCAGAATTTACTCTGGTACATATACTGGACACTTGCTCAACCCAATCTAGATTCTGATCTATATGCAACCCCAAGAATTTGGTGCTGGTGGATAGGGTGACATCACCAGAGCCCAGGCAGACCACGGTTGGAAAACCATGGTTTTTCTGTTTTGTCCTGAAACACACAAAGTTTGTCTTGTCCTTAATTAGTGACAAACGATTTTTAAGGAACCATTTCTGAGCAGCTTCCAACCGGTCACTGGATAGACCAAGGACCGCAGACAGATTCCTCCAGACAAGTAGTTTTGTATCATCCGCAGAGTTCACCAAAGAGGTGTTGCTGTCTAGAATCTCTGATGCTATATCATTTATAAAAATTATAAAAAGCAGTGGACCCAGAACAGTGCCCTGGGGCACTCCGCATGTTGGATAACCCACTTCTGAAAGATAGTTCCCCCCCTTTTTTTCAATCACAACCCTCTGTGTTCTCCCTGACAGATAGGATCCAATCCAAGACATGCCAGGATCCCTAATTCCATTCCAAGGATTCGGTGCTCTAAACAATCGAAAGCCTTCGACAAATCCAGAAACATTCCAAGGGAGTACTTGCCATCCTCCAAAGCAGTTAGGATCTTTTCTATAAAACTATAGACAACGGTTTCGACAGACCTACCCCTCAGATATCCATGCTGGGAGTCACTGAGAAGTTGATCTTGATAGAAAAAATTTAAAAGTTTACTACACTTTGCTGCCTCAAAAACCTTGGAAAAGTAGAGATCAAACTTATTGGGCGATAATTATTCAACAGGGTCTTATCTCCCTTCTTGTATATAGGTTATATGAGTGACCGTTTCGAATCCCTGGGAAAAATGCCATGCTTAAATAAGTTGCTTATGATATGACATAGGGGTATAGCGAGTTCATCAGCACATTTTTTGAGAATGTTTGAAGAAATTTCATCACGTCCAGTACTCATTTTGTTTTTTAACTTTAGGATGATATTAAGTACTTCTGAAATAGTAACAGGAGTAAGAAAAAATGAAGTAATAGGTTTGTTCTAGCAGCGATTTCAAACGGTTTCAAACCATCCGGAGTTTGCGCATAACGATATAAGCGTCGCTTATGTCGCTATGCGCAAACTCCGGATGGTTTGGAACCGTTTGGAATCGCTGCTAGAACAAACCTATTATTATAAGGAATGCTACGCTACATGATGACACACTGGTTTCGGAGTCATCACCTATTAGATTTAAAACAGTATTGGTAACCAAACCATTGAAATCATTGGCTATATTTGGATTTCCCGGAACTTGACAATGTTTTTCTGTCTTATTAACCCCCTTCATTTCATGAACAATTTGCCAGATACACTTAGATTTGTTGTCACTATTTAAAATACAATTAGAATATTGGGTATTACGAGCCTCAGCAAGCAACACATTATATTATTTCTTCTTTTCTTTGTATGGTTCCCCTTCAGTATTCTTTAATGAACTGTGTATTATCTTTTTTTGATTTATTAACTTGATAAGGTCTGTGCTAAACCATTTAGGAAAGGATGAAGTTTTATGTTTTTTTATAGGCACGTAGTATTCGATTGCCTGAAAAATCCAATTATCCTGATAATGTCTGAGATACAAGATATATGAACATAACCATAACCCATTATGGATTCATGACGCCTTCTCATACCGTTTTCTTATAAAGTCAAACCGGTCAGTTTTTGCTTTTTATTTTGTCTGAAGTGAAAAATAAAATCTTGTATGCACCACTGTCATTAGTAGATCGAGCGATATCTATTCCTCGGGCTGGCTGGTTTGTCGCTCATAGCTAGCTGTTATTTATTCACTTTGTATTTAGTGGTGCCTTTGATTTCGTAAAGGATAAGTCACAAATTACGACTCAATTTTTAAATTGTTACTGCGTAGTTTACAATTCCCAATTTTTCGATATTTTTAGTTCCCCATCACCAACTTTTTAAACTTTGTGGTATGTTGCTTCGTAACGAGCTTTCGCGAACGGGCATCAAATTATTTAAGGACTTTTTACGGTAAAATGTGAGAATGCCCAAAAAATGGCAATCGAAAAATTTTTCAATTGTTTAGTCCATGTCCGCAAATACCAGATGTAACGGACCAGTTTCGTACTCTTCAAAGCATTGGTTCACGTGTTTATAATTTTCTTGAGTAATATGATATACCTTAAATTCGGAGTTATTTTCAAGTACAGGCACGTAATGTATCAAAAGCTGTCACAAGATGTGTTAAACGTCGATACGCAGGAAAGACAAATTTTAATGTCTGAGAGTGCTGGTTAGCAAAAACCAGGCCGAACTGAGTTGGTTTGCTGAAACTCTGGGAAAAAAGAGAATAAAATAATAGTATCTTTGCGGCAGGCGATTGGGTTTGCTGTGGGTTGAACAAATTGCCGACCTACACTATCAACTTAATGCGAGGGAGGTTGAAATCCTCTGTATATTAAACATGTTACACTATCTTGCTTGTTTCGCAAAGATTCGCGATCACTGGAAATTATTGATAGCTACCAGTGTGAGAATGCATCTTCATAGACTGCTGAATGGGAAAATAAAACATGTCCTTGAATGAAGAGTATGAATTTATGATTTTGGTGTATTAGGGTAGTTTGGGAAGATGTCATTCGTAACTTTTCAAAGCTCAATATTAAAATACAATCATATTTAATAATTTTAAAATTACTCTTGCAGGTCGCATAGTGAACCAAGGTCCATCTGTCCTGGTGCTCGAGGATCGTAGCGGTTACGTATTCGGAGGCTTTGCTCCCGCCAATTGGACGCTGGGCCCCAACTTCTTCGGCGATGATAGCAGCTTCCTCTTCACATTGTCCCCTCGGATGCGAGTCTTCCCTTCGACCGGCTACAATCAGCATTTCCAGTATCTCAACTTGCATCAGCAGACGATGCCCAATGGTTTGGTGAGTATGGATTACTTTTAATAAATCCTGTTGAATATATTAGATATTTGTCATTCTTGTAGATGGCTGATGTTATGTCTAATTTCTAGGTGATGGGAGGGCAACACAACTATTGCGGTCTGTGGGTGGATGCCGAATATGGTAAGGGTCACTCGAGTGAGTCTTGTACGACGTACGAGGGATACCAGCAGCTGTCCCACACAAAGGAGTTCCACTTCAGACACATGGAGGTCTGGGGCTTGGGACAGCCGCCTCCTACGCCGCAGGAGAGAGGCGAGAGAGCTACGGGCAAGGTACATTACAAACAGTGGTGCTTATCGATATTTCCTTTTATTTATATAATAGTCAAATTGGAGGCTGAGAAAGCTTCATTCTTAAATCGATAAATTGTTGACGCCAATACTGAAACATCTAATATCGTCGAGCATTGCTGATATTTTATTCTTGTTAAAGAAAACGCGTCATTTTCCCGTCATATGCAGTATGTCCACAGATGAACTTTACAAGAGGACAAATGAATCAAACATTTCATATTTTTGAAAAATTGTTTTTGCCAAGATTTATCTTGAAATAGTTTTTTCTTATATAAATGGAGCACATGAACTTTTCAAATACTATGTTGGCTTAAGATATATTTATAGTAGCTTGTGTGGGTGCTAAATACGTACTGAGTTTTAGGATGTCATCAGGAAGAATTTCCACGTATGGTTTCTTCCTGAGTACCGGACATAGGGCGTCACGTACGCGCTGGATATTGGTGGTTAATGTGCTCACTTCTTGCTCTGGTTCCTGGATAGTGTAGATTTGCCTTGGGATAAGAGTGATATAATTCATGCTCCGTCGGAACATTTGCCAGTAAAGGTTTTTGTATGAGGCATATGTCGCATAGGCTGCCGGCCGCCTGTCAGGCCTTAATGCTAACAGGCTCAACCTGACTGGCAAATGATCCGAGTTAAGATCATTTATCACTCTGAGTGCATTATTGTTGTTTATCCCTCGGGTCATAGCCACATCCAGGAAGGAGGGCCGTCTGCGAGCATCAGAGGGATAATGAGTGGGGGTGTTCGGGCGTAGAAGCTGGATTTCCAGGTTGTCTTCTAGTATTGATTCTAGAATGCTCCTATGAAGATTTGTGTAATTATCGCCAAGATTGACGTGATTTGCATTAAAATCACCGATTAAGATCGATTTACAGCCTGGCTGCAAGAGGCTAGGAAATCCTGCTGTGTATGCGAGGACCGTGCGCTGCATATCCCCCACTGATAATCAACTCCCCTCTATTTCGACGCTAATATGTTCTATTGCTGTGCGCAATGTCATTTTTTTTTTTTGTAGCGGAGGCACCTGTGCAGCAGGCAAGCAACGCCCCCCCCCGAGTCGATCCGGCCTCACATCTTTCGCGCGCGGTATTTGATGTTTATGTTATGATTTAGGCGCGTTTCATTTAAAAAGACAACCTGGGGCTGGGATTTATACAGAAAATTGCGAAATTCGTCAAGCTTCTGCCATTACAATTCCATGAAACGATATGAAATATTTATGTGCAGTACTAGTTGCCCTGAATGTTATGCTTATGCATTTCTACTGCGAAAAATCGCAGTGATGCTTGAATTAAGAGTTGCTTGTCGCCGTTGCATTCTCTAAGCATGGAAGCATATTCATCCAGGGCAAAAAATACTTAATTTCGGTTTATTAAAGAGTTAATTTCGTTAACAACATTTGAAAGGCGGTTTATTTTCGTAATTGTATTATTAATTATAGCATGATCGCTTACCGGGTTTGGTTGGTTAGTACTCTCATGTTGCGTGGCCCTGTTTTACAAGGTGTTTGGAAAATTTGTATCATATATGACCTTCTGGTCTTCTCGAGTTGCTCTTGGCGCGTCCTTGGTTGCATTTTTACCCCCTGCCCTCCTCTTCGCCGTTCTGCCCCACGTAAGGCCGGCTTGGCGGGCAGAGGAGCAGTTTTGTATGTTTGCCTCTGTTTAGGGTTCCTTTTCAGTTGATTTTCTTTAATTTGGTCTATTTTAAAAATATAGACCGGGTAGCTAGTGTCTATTAATCTGTGCGGCCCCCCGCAGTTCACGCATTTGATTTGACTCACATGAGGTGATTTAATGTGACAAACTACATTTACTACAATGCACGTCCTTTCGACAGTACGTTGCCTTGGCACCTTTTACATAGTGTAACGATTTTGTCGGATTTACGATATTCCCAAGAAACCTTTACATTTAACAAGAATTTAACTTCCTGTTGTAACTTTCGCAAGGAAGTTTGTGAGTCGGGGACAACTAAGTATGGTAGCGCTTTCGTCTTCTTCATTAGGTAAATTGCAACACGTTTTTCTTATTGAAGTTAAAAGTAAAGATTTTTAATTAAAACGAAACCTAGCACCGGAGAGTCGTGTTACAAATGCCCGATCCCGGTAGTGGGGTCGTAGAGCGCCACCAGTTTTTCCCAACTAAACTGAAAAAGCTCCGCTGGTGTTGTGCAGGGTGGCTAGGCACGCTTATTAAATCAAAGGAACTCAATCTTAACTTAACAAGAAAACACAATCTATAATTAAGCTTATTTGCTACTAAGTGTTTTTTCGCTACTATTTGCTACTAAGGTTTTTTTTAAACACAGCAACAATACTACAGTAAAATTTGCAATTTTACTTATAGAGTACAATATGAAGATTGTACGGAGACCAATTCTGTTGTTAACACTCGATACTGTATGCCTTACAACTAAATGCGCTAAATACTACAATCCGAAGTGATCACTTTGTTTCACCTAAGCTTATTACATATATGTGAGCGTGGGCTAATAGCGATGAACGGCCAGAATAATTAAATCAAATGACCCGATAAATATATAAAAAGAATAAAACTATTGAAAGCTTGGCTGTCAATGCTTGATTTATATTCAAATATTAGAAACAATTATTAATCGGCAAGAAAAATAAATGATTTAATGAAACTTAGGCACAATCTATAGTGCAAAATTCATTACAACAAATCACCGAGCTCGAAAAGCCTCTAGTGCAAATGTTAAATCCCGATAAATCGGTCGTGTCAAAGCACAAACAGAAATCGACACAATATACCCCCAAAGAAAGGGTAGAATTAAATCACAATACTAAATGTTGAGTCTCTATGACTGCACTCAAGCAGAAAGCTTCTCTTTTCACCGAAGGGTATATCTAGAAGGACTCTCTTTTCGTTTCCGTCAATTTGCCTTTCTCCTTCCACGAGATTAAAGAACTACGTCAGAACAGCAAGTAGGGAGGAGCTGAAAAATGCCAACTGCTTCGATACAAGGAATAATTCTAAGGTAATAAACGACTTAATTCTCGTTTATTATGATGGTAAAACGACGGCGGGAGCCACAATTGATGCGCTGAAAGTAAATTGTTCAAGAAATACTAGAAGATCTTCCCAAACGAAGTGATAAAATTTTAAAAATCGAAATCGACAGCAGAAACCATGGGAAATAGCCCATTCCTACTACCCCATATTGCCAACAGAATATTACAAAAGTTACAACCGGTCGCGTCGAAAGATAAATATGAGATTCCAACAGAGACAAAAGCCAGTCACCGCGCATCGGTACCGACAGGTCATGAAATATTTAATCCGAAAATAAAATATGAATTTGACGAATCTAATGAAGCATAAAAGCAGGTTTTATTAACAGAATTCTTAAAAATATAAACCGGTTTGCTGGCCGTTCTACGGTAATGTAATATAAATTACGCAAAGCTATCCTAATAACCATAATATCCTATTTTAGTGGTTGGATCAACTAAAATAAACATAGCCACAAAGTGGTATAAAAGCTAATATAAATATATCGTTAATCTATATTTAGAATAGAGTTAATTTACATTAAGGAATTCGGCAATTTTAAGCTTATTGACAGCAAATCGAATCAATAAAATTAGAATTAATTAACCGATGAGTATTGACCTCTTTCAAATACAGCATTTTGTTGCTAAATGCGGCGTATAAAATGAAATTTAAAAATATTTGACACTGGCCAAACCGGAATGCGACAAAATACTGACTACGTCGATGTTATATGAACCTTTGAGATCTTCTTTTATCTCTGCCAATGGAATGTCTCCGTCTAGGCCTCTCAGAACATAGGCTTTTGTTTTCTGGATCTTATTTGCATAGGTATGATAGTGTAGTGTGTTGTCATCCATCATCCTCTTTACTGTTATCCAGTCTCTTTCGTTGTCTGTAGATTATGATTGAATATTTGGTGTATTTAATAGTATGGTTGATTATCTTCATTTGCCTCATATCGGCTCTGGGGGTTTTGTAGTTCGTGATCTTTCCCTGTAGCACTACTGGGGGTGAAAGTGCCTTGTTATCAATTGAAAACTCTACTGCTGAATTCTGTTATAAAGTTGGACGCCAAATTGTTATTTAATTTAAAATAAAATATTATATTCAGCAGTTGGCGCTGGACGACAAATTGCTATCAAATTAAAAATTAAGAATTAAGTGTATTATATTCGGATAAAATACCTTGAAATATGGACACCACTAGTCTTCGTATCAGTCCTTCCAGCACCGCCTGAAAAACTACTACGCTAGCTCAGCTCAGGTTGGTCCGATGTTTTTTTATTCCCACTAAACAAGTTCCAAATGATGTACGTGGATATGAAATTAAATCAATATAGGTTAAAGTCCAAGTCGAGGTTGGACGCCACCAAGTTTACTTTTGTTAGCAAAGTCCTATAGTTGTTATTACGGACACAGTAAAAAAAAACTTGGAAATAAAAGAAATGGGGTAAAAACTCAAGTGTCGAATAAGTAAATAATTACCTGTCGTAGTCTACGCCACCTGCACACAGTTATCACACAAGGTCTAGGTTCTCCAATTCAAACAAAATAACAACAGTAATTGAGGTCAATACTTTTATTTTAGAAAAAAAAATAAAGTAAGCTCCTCTAGCCTTATAAGTGAATTCCCAGGGTTGAGAGAACCCACCTAGTGAAATTTCGAAATGTCACCGATTACTGTTTAACTAGGCACACCTCTTGTCAACTTGACAGTCTAAATTGGAATTTTAAGATGTGATATAAAAGGATATAACTTAACCAGATGTTTCCACATAAACTATTCTATGTTTATTTAACTCGAATAGAATAGCCTTTCCATAAACCCAAGTTGGAATTTCCTAACAGAAACCAAATCATCAAAATGATATGTTACCTTTTTAAAATTAATGCCAGAGAAAAAAAGTAAATTGATTAATTTCCTCAGTTATAAAATCCACTAGAAATTATTCAAAAAAATCTAGTACCCGAGAGAGTAAACTAATGGAACTATGCCGACATAGCTACACTTCACAACGGTTCTATATAAACTTTAGTGTTTTAGATATTCGATATCAAATGCTATGATAATTATTTAAGCTGTTAAAAATACTGTAAGTTTGAAAATTTTGGGTAATTTTTAATAGTCTTTACGGCGATGCCAAAATTCTATCAAATCTCTAACAGGAAAATATAATTGTCGACTAAAAACATCACTTATCTGTGTTTCGGAACGTCTCGAAAACCAGAGAGAAGTTTTCCTTATTCTTCTTCGAATCGGTTTTCAACCTATTTCATCTCGAAATGGAAATCTCTCTCTCTCTCTCTCTCCATCAGCCTTCTCTCATCCACTCCTGGATATAGGCCTCTCCATACATCTTCCAAGTTTGATGATCTTGGGCTTTGTGGTACCAGTCTTGGCCAACGGCTGACCTAACATCGTCTAGCCATCTTCTCTGTGGTCGGCCTCTGCTCTTTTTAGTTTCTCTTGGCCGCCAGTGTGTAACTTTGGTCCACCCATGTCCGATCTCGTTACCTTTACATTTTTGCCAAGTCTTGAAGACAGCGCTATCAGTCTCCATTTGGATAGCGGCGTTGGTTTGATCAGCCCTCTCGCTTTTGGTTATGATAGAAACGTATGTGGCTTTTGGGGGGTATCCTTTGCGTTTTCAAGCTCTACATTAATGTCTAGGTTTAGTTTAGGCCTGTATCGATTCGAGGCTTGGCCTCTTTCCTTTTAGGATTAGGATTATGCTTGAGCTTGAGGTGATCTACGCCCTTACTGAGGGCCAGATACACCTCGGCGGTTGTTTTAGGGCTAACAGAGTTAAGTGGCACTACTGGCGTGCGGCATTCAGGGCACGAGTTTTTATTCATATCTGTGCTACTCGCACGCTTTTTAAGGAGGCCTCGTTTAGAGTTTCGTCCAGAGATTTAAGTGAATTCGAGTAGTCAAATTCTGACTCGACAGAGAGTAAGCGTCGAGGATCCGACCCCGATTTAGTGATTTTACAACCATATATAAGCTATATAATACAATATTTACAGGTAATTAATTAAACTATTTACACAGGAATTAAAAAATCACAGATCCAGCCCGAGGTATCGGTTAGAAAAACGCGCAAAGAGGCTTTTTGCCTGAGTTCCTTTATCAGTCTGTGATTTTAGCGCGAAACACGATATTCGTATAGAAACACGTAGTGCTCGCTAACGGAAAACACTTTATCCGTCCTACCACAACAACGTTTTCTTCAATTATATCTTCTTTATTTGCTTAAAAGATTGGGTAACATAAATAATTTGTTCTTTTAGGGTGGAAGCGTCTTGGACGCCAACGCTGAAAGCAAAGCCATGCTAAAGATGGCAGGCAAAACCATCCATAGCGAAGGACTGCGAGAACCACCAAATACATAAGCACCCCAGGTGATGATATTGAAACTAAACATTCTAAAATCTTGCACAATTCGCCGAAGCGCTACCTTAAAACAATATATATGATATTTCAATCGATGTTGAAAGCAGCAGCATGCAGTATGTAATACTCATTTTCATAAAATATACTAATTTGATATGTTCTTATCCTTCGACGCGGGCTGTATTCAAGGGGGTGTAAGCCAATATCGCGAATGTGCTTTTCTCCTCACCATGGATTCCGTCCATTTTTAATCCACGGTGTCACCTCAGCCTAAAGTCTTATTGTGCTCACTCCTTGTTTCTGCCAAAAATGTCAAATCCATTCATTAATCCTTTTTCCCTGCTCCAGTTACAGTTCATTTTAGGAATTGATTGAGTGCCTCTTGTGACTCAAGGCTCTACACTGTAATAGTCTGTAAAGTCTGCAGCGGAGTTAACAGACACCTGACCTGTTCGGAAGAATGTGAGAGTTTTAATCTGTTTATGCTCATTTGCCTGAGCTCTCTGGCTTGTTTTTAACTGTGTCCTTACGTCTGACCTATTGCGGCAATAATTTTAGAATTCGCCACTAACGTACCTAGCTGACCATTTTGGCCCAACCATAGGTGAGTGTCACTCTGCTAGTTCTATGTATGCGAATGCTGACCTCTCTTCCGTTTCCTTAAATTCTGGATGAGCTCGGCACCACACACAGCGTTGTCCTGTTTTGTTCCGCTAGACATTCCCATACCAGTATAGAATGTATTCTTGTTTAGGTGACTGACTCCTTTCAGAGCTGCCTGGCTATCAGAAAATTTATGGATTTTCTATTTACTTAGTTTCTCTTCTGGCATTGAACAATGACTTAAAATTGTGTGTGAAATACACAAGAATGTTGTCCCAAAGCAGAACTTAAGACTTTTGTTTTGAGCTAAGAAAAAAAGAAGAGGAATACAACCGATATATCGACAAGAAGCTACAACCAACAGAAGCATTGCCAGAAATGGAATTAGACGAGCTGTCAACAAAAACAGGAGAATCCAAAATTCAGCCCTGAAACAGAAACCTTATAGATGAACGAAGAAACGCTGACAAAAACTCACCCACATACAATGTCTCAACAAAAAAGTGAAAACGGCTATCAGAAGGGATCAGAGAACACGAAACACAAGATTGATCGAGGATATCATCAGAACAAACACGAACATGAGAGTGCTTCGTTCTATGCGATCTAGGGACAAACTGATCATTCACCAAATGAAAAATTACCAGGGAGAAATTGTCAGTGAAATAATCAGTGGCAGCCCCGCAAGACGAAACAGGAAAATCATTCTTGAACGTAGGAAGAGAAGAATTAGAGCTAGAGGCAGCTTTAAAACAGCTCAAAAATTGTAAGGCTCCAGGAGAAGACCAGATCACGAACGAGATGATAAAAATTTGAGGGGAGACACTTAAAGAAGCCCTCTTAATTCTACTGAATAAATGCCTTGATGAAGAAAGGATTCCATATTCCCGGAAAAATGCAGAGGTCATTCTCCCCTTCAAAAAAGGTGACAATACGAACATGGAAAATTACAGATGATATTCAAGCAGTACGCACACTGATAGAGAAATGTACGGAGTACAACATTCCGCTTCACATGGCCTTTGTAGACTACCAGAAAGCGTTCGACTCGATCGAGACCTGGGCAGTGATGAGAGCGATGAACAATGCCCGTATTGACTCCAGATATACAAACCTGATCCGCTACATTTACGAGAACGCGTCCCTGCATATAAAAATTGATAAAGACTGGATAATTGGAAGGGTTTACGTGGGGCAGGGGGACGTGGGGCTTTAGAGGACGTGTTCAAGTGTCTATCCTGGAAGCAGAAAGGCGTCAACATAGACGGAAAACGTCTCAACCACCTCCGTTTTGCAGATGATATTGTCTTGTTGAGCAACGAGCCAAACGAATTATCAACAATGATCCAAGAACTCAAGGACGCCTCCCAACCTGTTGGTCTCAAAATGAACCTTCAAAAGACCAAAATCATGAGTCCAGATAGTCACCATTGAGAACCACACTTTGGAGGTAGTCAATGTATATCTATCTGGGACATAACATCCAACTTGGGAGAGAAAAGCAAACAGCAGAGATCACCCGACGAATCGGCTTCGCCGGGATGGCATTCGGAAACCTCAGCTACATCCTTCGTCAACCGACCGTTCCTCCAAATGATACATGCGTCCTGCCAGTTACGACATATGGACTTGAAACAATGACACTCACAGCAAACATTGCAAACCGCCTCCGGGTCTGCCAAAGGACGGTGAAGAGAGCAATACTAGGACGAAGCCTGAGAGATAGGGTACGTAACGAAGACATCAGAAGAAGAACAGGAGTTTGCGACATCATTGAAAAAGTAGCGAGGTTGAAGTGGAATTGGGCAGGCCACGTAGCCAGAAGCAACTCGAAATGGACGAAAACCCTGATGCAATGGAGACTAAGTATCGGATGCCCACAGGCGAGATGGAGAGACGACATCCAACGACATGCGGGAAAGAATTGGATCCAGACCGCCCAGCAAAGATCGACATGGAAATCATTGGAAGAGATCTATGTTCAGGAGTGGACATCAAATGGCTGAGGAAGAAGATGGAGTACAGATCATCTTTAAGTACTTCCATTTCCAAACATAGTTGTGTCTGCAGCCCGAAGTAAAAGTTCCATCAATTTATTTCTTCTAGGTGAATGATATTATGGTAGCCTTTCAAAGACGATATTTAAATATTGTTAACTTTGGACCTTTGGAGAATAATAATCCGTGTAAAACAGACTGAACTTTATTATATATTGGAATATTGGCACAGATCAAATTCACACGACATTTACTTGCTGACTCAACTTTACTCTTCTTACCAACTCTAGGTAGGTATATAACCCTAATTATTTTCAGCTCTACCACTATATACTAAATACAGATAGTAGTCAGAATTGCTAACACTAAAGGTAAGTATACATTAACTAGGTACATTAACACTCCCCTTCAATTCTGCATTACTCGAGGCATTACTTAATGGTAAATAACTGATTAAACTACAAAATTATTAAAACTATTAACAACATTTAACTTTTCTCTGAAATATGTAAATTTGATGGCAGGAAGTGCCTTTGTAAATATATCGGCTACCTGCTCAGATGTTGAAATATACTCTAAACACACTTCCTTTTGATTAATACAATTTCTTATAAAATGATGCTTCACATCAATGTGTTTGGTTCTTTTAGTTTCTAGCGTATGAGCCATCTTGATGCAAGATTGATTATCCTCATATATTTCTAAAGGAAATACATCTCTTTTCAATATTTCTTTAGTTAATTGTGCAATGAATATACATTCAGTAGTGCAGTTAGAAAGAGCAGTATACTCTGCTTCAGCACTAGATAAAGAGACAGTCACTTGTTTCTTAGTTTTCCAAAAAACAAAATTATTAAATGTCTGAATTGCAAAGCCTGAAATACTTTTTCTATCATTTATGTCATTGGCATAATCATCATCTACATGTGCTGTGATTATATTTTTGTTATTAAAGTCTTGTGATTTCACATACTTCAGGCCAAAATTTTTTGTTAACTTTAAATATTTGAGTACAGTTTTTAAATGATTCCAATGTTCTTTAACATAATACTTTTGAAATTGACTGAAATATGTGATAGCAAAACTCAAATCTGGCCTGCTGCCCAACATTACATACATAAGACTACCAATTAATTCTCTATAAGGTAAGTTATCTACACTTTCTGATTCCTTATTTACAGCTAAAGCAAGTTTTGGTTGTATAGGAACATTTGAAACTTACTGATCAGATCTGTGATTTATAAAAATACAATTATTGTTCTTGATGATAGTTAGACCGAGAAATTTTATAGTAAAATTATTCGATAAATTCGGGGTTACATCTCTCATTTTAAATATTAACATTAATTTTTCCTTAAAACCTTTAAGCTTACTGAGAGATTTTGAGAACATAATCAGATCTTCAACATGTATAATTAAAAATGTATCAGAGTCATAATAAAGGCATGGATCCGATTTTGATCTCATAAATCCTATGGCTAACAAATGATTATGCAATTTTTCATACCAGCATTTTGGTGCTTCACGAAGACCATACAGTGATTTTTTCAATTTACAAACATAATTTTTCTTATCAGCGTCCAGTCCTTGCGATATTTCCATGTACACTGGCCCCTTTAAGCCTCCATGGAGGAAGGCACTTACATAAAAGTCTTCTTTTGCACTCAATGACAATAGGATTCTGACAGTTAGCATGCGCGCAACGGGTGCATACACTTCATCAGTTCCATCACTCTGTTTAAAACCGCGCGCTACCAGCCTCGTTTTCTTAACAAGTTGTTCATTCATTTCCTTCTTTTCTCGGAATACCCACTTCGAATCTATGACAGTCTTATTTTCAGGTACCGGCACTAATTTCCATGTATTATTGTCCTTGAGCGCGCTTAATTCACTCTCAATTGTTTCTTTCCATCATTCTTTTAGGGAAATAGCTTCATCGTAAGATTGAGGCACATCTGAGCACAAATTTCCAGTTGACAGTGCAGTAATTAAAATCTGAGTCTTCCATATTGTATTCTTCAAATCTCTTAGGTAATCTGGTTCTTCTAGTGCTTCTCCTTCTATTTTAATCATCATTCGGTGTGTTACATGGTTAGACATCATTATCTTGAACATGTACCTTGTCGTTCTCAACAGTTTCATTTGTTTTAGTTTCTCGTATCATTTCCCTGGCTTCTAAATCACTATTTTCGTCTAACACTTCTCTGTTATTTTGGGTTACTTCAGTATTAGTAACAGAGTTTTTGTTCTCATTAAACACAATGTTTCTAGCTGTTATCATTTTACCTTTTTCGGGATCCCATACTCGATAACCATTTTCAGTATATCCCATCATTATTGTTTTCGGTAATTATTGCTTATACGGTTTTCTGCTATTTTTGGATTATATCGAAACTCATTCTAGAGTCCTTAGGGATTGCAAATATACTGGCGGAGAAGAGAAAATGCGTTTTTTTGTAAGAAAAAATAAAATAATAATACCATCCATACGGTTCTGGTGTCATATAAACACTGTCGATTTTGAAGCTTTTTTTGGGTTCTATGGAAAGATTACATCAAATGGGACACATTAACGCAAAACAATTTGCGGGTGAAGCACATTTTTACAAAATAAATTCCAAATAAAAATTAAAATTCAACATACATTTTTTGCTAATAAACACAATTCCAGTACCCTTTATCCTAAGGTATGGTCCCAGAAGGTTAATAATAACATAATATAAAGCGTATTTTCTTAAAAATTGCACATAAAGCTGTTTTTTTGCACTTTAAAACGATAATATAATATTTATGAGGTAAACGTCAACTCGATTATTTAGGTTGGCGTAGCAACTAGGCTAGGCTAGGTCGCGCCGGTGATGCCAAGTGTAATTTCTATTTGGTTGTAAAATACAACAGCCTCGTGTTGAATATGTTTCAAAAGTACTATGTGACGAAAACTTCTTATAAATAATGATTCTTAACGACTTTGTTTACTAAAATAATAACAATAATTCGAATATATGATTTGCTAGAATTAGATGTCACTTTTAATAATAAATCATATAATAGTATATTATTTTATATGGAGGAAAAGTGATACTTTTCATGGCGCGCTCGTGTTTAACAGCCGAACGGAGTGAGGCTGGTAATAGAGAGCAAGCCATGAAAAGTAACTTTTCCTCCAAATAAAATATGCTGTTTTTTCTTCAAATGTCGACAAATTAATGCAAAAACATCTCTTTTTAATAGTAATAATATCCAATTATTATTAAAGATAAATGGGTTCGCAAGGCGGCTTAGACCACGGTCGTAGGTGGCCTTGCTCAGACCGATATCGGTGAATGTAACATAAAGCTGTCAGTGGACACTGTCAACAATAATTATATTTTTAAAATTGCGTTTTCGATTGCATTTTAATTCCGTATTGATAGGCAGTTATTGAGAAGTTCGATTAAATAATAACCAATTTGTTCCTAAATCAGTGATTTTTAGAAATGCAGTCACAATTTGAGTGATAAATACAAATTGTAGTTTAATAAATCTTGAGTTGTTGACGCTTATTTTGTTGTCTGTTTGTATTGTATCTATGTTGCTATGACAACACTTTTACCTCCGCCGGCGGAAAAGTGAAAAGTAAAGCTCCGGCGGAGGAAAAACGAAACTTCACGGCCGCCTACACAGTCGAGTAATGACGGATTTACTGACGTTTGAAGAAAAAATAATTTATTTAGTCCATTTGAATGAACTAAGATACAAATTTAAAATAAAATTATCATATATTTTGATATTTTTTGTACTTTATTTAAAAGCGGTTTAGTTTCAGCTAGTTTGGGTTAGTTTTGGTTAGTTTGAGTTAGTTTGTGTTAGTTAAGAGATAAATGGAAGCTTGTTTGGTTAGCTTTGGGCATATAAAAAATTGTTTCTTGCATAGCTCAGATTAGCCCTGGTTAATGAAGGGTACCTTGGGTTAGTTTGAGTTAGTTTGGGTTAGTTTGTGTTAGTAAAGAGATAAATGGGAGCTTGTTTGATTAGCCTGGGGTATATTAGAAACAAGCGCGCGGAACGCGCTTGATTCTTATATAGCTCAGATTAGCCCTGGTTAATTAAGGGTACCTTGGGTTAGTTAAGAGATAAATGGGACCTTGTTTGGTTGGCATGGGGTGTATACAAAATAAAGCGCGCTTGTTTCTTGCATAGCACAGATTAGCCCTGGCTAATTAAGGGTACGTATCTTGGGTTGGTTAAGAGATATATCGGAGCTTGTTCGGTTAGCCTGGGGTTAGTTAAGAGATAAATGAAAGCTTGTTTGGTTAGCCTGGGGTTAGTTTGGTTAGTTGGGTAAAATAAAGCGCGCAGAACCTTAGCAGGGACTTCCCTTGACAAAGCACTAAACAGCCTCATTTCTGAAATTTCTTCTTCAATTTTTGGCGTCAAAAGTGCTTCATCCGCAGATTTTTTTGCAGTAATGTGTTCCATTTGATGTAATCTTTCCATTGGACCCAAAAAAATCTTTAAAATCGACAGTGCCTTTATGGCACCAGACTCCATAGGTACAGGGTGGCCCGTTTAAGAGGGGCCTATACCTTATCTCGAAATCTACGGGGGTTGGAAAAAAAATTTAAATACAAAAGTTGTTCGTAGTAAAATGATCTTTATTTTTTTAATTGTTTTAATCGTCACTTTTTTATATACGGGATGGTCAAAGAAAGTTACACTTTTTTAAATGAAACGCCCTATATTTTATTACATTTTTGGATTCTACTTAAAATTCTAAGCATATTTGATGTATGATGTTATACCTCTAGAGTTAGTAGTTTCACAGATATAAATAGTTGAAAATCGGTACTTTGACTACTTTTCACCTTGGTAGCAAGAAGACCATTAGAGATGAAGTAAAATTAATTTCACATTCCTATCTTAACTTTTCAAGAGCTATTTGACGGTACTAATTGGCAGGTGGTACCATGGGTACCAAATCTGGTACCTCTGTAGGTACCATCAATTAGCACCATCATATAGCTCTTGGCAAGTTAAGATAGGAATGTGGAATTCATTTTACTCCATCTTTAATGGTCTTCCTGCTACCAAGGTGAAAAGTAGCCAAAGTACCGATTTTCAACTGTTTATAGCTGTGAAACTACTAACTCTAGAGGTATAATATCATACAACAAATATGCTTACAATTTTAAGTAGAATCCAAAAATGTAATAAAATATAGGGTGTTTCATTTAAAAAAGTGTAACTTTCTTTGACCATCCTGTATATAAAAAGGTGACGATTAAAACAATACAAAAAAAAAATAAAGATAATTTTATTAGGAATAACTTTTATATTTAAATTTTTTTTCCAACCCCCGTAGTTTTCGAGATAAGGTATAGGCCCCTCTTAAACTGGCCACCCTGTACATACTTACCACATATTATTTGTATTCATTGAAAAAAATATTTAAAAAAAAACACGATTTTTGTTCTCCGACAGTATATTTGCAATCACTAAGGACACTAGAATGTGACTATATAAAAAAAATTCTATATAATTCAAAAATAGCAGAAAACCGTATATGCAATTATTGCCTTGTTTTCTTACTACAAACATCCAGTTTTCCTTTTCTTTCTTCTTTTGGAATCTGTACAAAAGCATCACAGCCGAATACACGTATCTTGTTCAGGTTAGGTTTTTCTTGTTTTCGTGTTGCTGATTCGATCTATTAATCGGGGACACAGCCGTCATCACCGCTTCATTCCAAAAATATTTGTCAACTTTGTCATCAAAACTTAAGCCTCTTGCTCTTTCCAACACTGTTCATTTATATATTTCTGCTATGACATTTTGCTGTGGATTATGAGGGATGGTGTACTGAATATTAATGCCTTTCTGTTGACAGAAAGTTAGAAACTCTTTTGACACATACTCCCCCCATTGTCACGTCTCAATCTTTCTAGCTTACATTCAAATTTTGCCTCAGCCATTGCCACATACATTTTAAACTTCTCAAGAACCTCACTTTTCTGCTGAATACAATGGCAAACTGTAAAGTGAGAATAGTTATCAATAAAAGTGACAAAGTACCTCTTCGATCTTGTCATGCGAAATTGGTGTAATGGGTCCACACACATCTGAGGACACAACTTCCAGAATTCTTGTAGGTCTTCTCTTGCTGGACAAATATACAAACGGCAGTTTGGTTTGCTTCCCTTGAAGACACACTTCACA
Source organism: Pissodes strobi (assembly GCA_016904865.1). Classification (NCBI taxonomy): domain Eukaryota; kingdom Metazoa; phylum Arthropoda; class Insecta; order Coleoptera; family Curculionidae; genus Pissodes; species Pissodes strobi. The sequence continues at coordinate 54,024 of MU186440.1, forward strand.
GTTTTTTTCACTTGCAGAATATCCCATTCTTCGATGCCAAAGTTCCTTTTCTTGATTACCCGCACATAAACTAGCTTCCATCATTTGCACTTTAAAATCCAACACATACAGATTATTTCTCAATGTTCCCTCTGCCAAATTTGTCTTTTCATTTTTTATTCTCACAGAGCTTTCCTCAAACACAACTTTTAGACCTCTTTCTTCCAATTTTCTGACTGACAGCAGGTTGTACGACAAATGCTCATATTCCAGTGCATTCTTTATATTAAATTTCCTACCTTCAAGATCTTGCAAATGCAAATTTCCTCGTCTGTTACAAATCATAACCTCACCTCTTTTTGCAACGTTCACTTTATAATGTACTTCTTTAACATCTGACAAGTATTTTCCCGCTTCAGCATTCACCAAATTATTGGTGGCACCGCTGTCAACAATAAACTTGATCACATTATCAGTGTTTGTTTGAAAAGTCGCAATCTACATTGAAGTGATAAAGGCTGTTTCCTCTTCTTCATTGGCTACATTAACCAAACCTTTATTTGAGCCTTTGATATCTTGTTTTCTCTTAGGAGAGTCCAACTTTTTATATCCTTTCATGCCACAATAATATCAGTTATAGGGAAATTTCACATTACCACCCGAATTGCCACCTCGATTGTTTCGGTTTCTAAACTTTTGACCATATCTTCCTCTAAGCCCACTAAAAGCTTGCGATATTCCTGGTTCATTTTCATCTTTTCTTTGTCTGTTTTCCTCTGGAAGTAATTTACTCTTGACAAAATCCAATGTAACTGAGCTACCTTGACAAAACAGGACATCAAGAGCTGTTGTAACTCCTTGATACGAGTCTGGCATTGCTGCAAGCAACTGGGATATAACTTCACTTTCTTGAATTGTACCTCCACCATTTCTCAGATCATAGACAGTCTTTTCAAATTCAATAATAAATTCATTTAGTGAACCTTGACCAGAAAACTTCAAATTCCTTAGCTTTGAAGTTGTACTTGATTTGCCACACCTGATTTCATGTACGTACCTCGTAATTATGTTTATGATTTCTTTGGCTGTTGTTTTTCCTTTCACCATTGCCAACACAGTATCTGCAAGACAGTTTACAATCAGTTTTCTCGCTTTAACATCATTCTTTTTAAAAGAAATCAATTCTGTCTCAGCAGTAGGTGGTTCTTGAGTCAGCATTTCCAAAACTCCGTGATGTTCCAACAGCAATTTTACCCTAAATTCCCAGTTTGAATACCCAGATCCATCAAACCGTTTGATGGTGTTTTGTTGTGCCGTGGCCTTAGTGACTTTTCTTCCGCACACGACTGACGTATCCCGATACACTTCCGAACAAAGTTACACGCACTGTTTATTTCACTTTTCTCCAAAGTCTTCCGGCTACCTGGATTCCCAACTACGATCTGGGCCCATAACCTGTTAACTTTGGACCTTTGGAGAATAATAACCCGTGTAAAACAGACTGAACTTTATTATATATTGGAATATTGGCACAGATCACACGACATTTACTTGCTGACTCAACTCTACTCTTCTTACCAACTACAGGTAGGTGTATAACCCTGATTATTTTCAGGTCTACCACTATAAACTAAATACATACATTATAGTCAGAATTGCTAATACTAAAGGTTAACGGAAAACTAGGTACATTAACAAATATTCTCTTCGGTCCACCCTTCCACGTTAAGAGCATGTGATCGTTTGATCGTTCTGAGTAGTCTCTTCATTCATCACAAGGTTAAAACTATTCTTTTTACTACTGAGTCCTTCAGCAGCGATTGACTTCACTAGCATATAAAATTCGGACTAAGTCTCAGCTTTACCTTTACATGCCCCGTCTGTTCAGTATCAACATATTTATTTTGTCTTTGTAAGTGTAAAACGGGCATATCAAAATATGTATAATATCTAGCTAAGTTTTGAAATTAATCACACTTGGTTTAATAATTCACAATCGATCTGTATGTGTTTTTGTTTAATCTAGCGACAAATCCAATAGACATCCTATTTTTATTTAAGACGTTTATGTCATTAAGTTTGTTGATTTTAAATGCATTTGTCGTTGCTATAAATCGTTTTTAAACTGTTCATATCATCTATTTATTTTTAGAAAATTGACATGCACAAAAACAAAAAAAAACACCAAAATCAAACATTAATAACTATAAGGATATTTTGGACCAAATGTATTTAAGAATATTTAACTGTTTGCAATGTATTTCACTATTTTATCTATATTTAATGTTTTTATACGGGGTGAGTCATCAATTCGATCTTTAGCATTTAAACAGTTGTATCAACTAAATTTTCATACTGCTGTATAGTTGTATCGATAAGTGGATCACCCGTCACATTTTAACCTTATTTAGAAAGTATATAGAAATTATGCATAAATTTAAATGATTGAAAATTGTTTAATAAAAACATAATAACCTATAGACAGACGCATCATCGGCTTGCCTTGTATATCAGGAAACGCAACGTTATTATGTTGGTCTAAATATATAGATATTTAAATACGTTGCGGTTCTTACCAGCAATTGCACTTAGCTATTTTACATTTATTAATATTAAGATATAACCGTTTCATCTCTATGATATGCCTTATTATCGAATAGAAAATTTTAATAAATGTACTATATCATAATAATTGGATATACAGTGTGTCCCAAGTTTATATTTAATGTATTATTAGAGACATAAAACGGTTATGCAGACTAATACGAAACTTGATTCTTCTTTCTAAGTTAATAATTAGGATTTGTCGAAATTATAAAAAATATTTGTCTCCCAACTTTGGAACACACTGTTTGTATATTGTTGGGAAAAGACAGGTCAATTATTTACTGAAGGATATGCGCTCGTAAGAAGAAAGTTGGATTTTCTTAATACGTAGACACTCATCCAGTTTTACAACCTTACAAAAAAAAAGTTTACTTTGTAATTTTTAACTGGATTTTCCAAGAGAGCCGTATAAATATTCCGCAAATACTCTTATATTGAAATTGTTTTTTTTATATATATATTTTCTAAAAAAGATATTTATATTGGATAATAATTCATAGCTTTTATGCCGTAAACATTCGGGTTAGTTGGTATTTTTAAGTTTGGGGACAAAATCAGTGTGACTGAACAATATGGAAGGAAGATCCCCTACTTTTGAGCACACATTTGTTGTGTTAAGATTTTCCAAAACACGAGGAACAAATAGCCTCGTAGTTTGTATAACTCAAATTTCAATTTTTACGCGAGAAGAAAGCGCTTGATTCTGATTCCAGAAGAAGCAAAAAACCTGCGCTTTCTACAACAGATTTGAAATATATCGTTTTTAGATATGTTAATCATACTGGGTGATACGGTAAGGAATGGCGCTAAAAACTATGTATAGTGTAAATATTACTAGAGAGGAAAAAAACCTTTTTCTCTCGGATATTACACCAGAAGAGTAAACAATTAGACCAGTTCGGGTTGGGATGGGCTTTCTTACGTTGCCACTTCGGTTGATGCAATAAATATGTCCTTCAATGCAGGCATCGTCCCAACTTACCTAAAGAAGGCCATTGTTCTTCCACTTTATAAGGGTGGGGACCATGAGAGACCGTCTAACTTTCGCCCAATTGCGTTATTGCCTATTTTGGTTAAAGTAGTGCAGAGGCTTGTGAAGGTGAGGGTCATTTCTTTTCTAAATAGACACGGACTTGTGAGCGCTCAACAGTTTGGATTTCGGGAGTCAATGCTTTTTCGCGTTTCTATCTGTACACCCAGTTAAACGCAGGCGAGGCTGCCGCAGCAGTGTTCTGTGATTTATCAAAAGCATTCGATTGTGTGGATAGCGGAATACTGCTGGGGAAGCTGGAGGTGTGTAGATTTAGGGGAACAGCCCTGGAGTGGTTTCGTTCGTATTTGTCCGCACGTGTCCAGTCAGTTAGGTTCGATAATTGCAGCTCTGAGGAGCTTGATATTAATGCAGGTATACCTCAGGGCTCGGTCTCTTGGGGCCGCTCCATTTTTTGATTTATCTTCCACTCCTTTCAATATCAGGGAAATTCACTATATTCACGGATGATACCACCATCCTCTGGCATGACTCTGATGTTGACAGGTTGGGGGTCAAGTGTTAGGGCAGATTAAGCAGTGGTGTGACGCAAATTTGCTATCGTTTAACATTTCAAAGACTAATATCTTAAATTTTAAATGTGTCGTAGACATTGTCTATCTGGAAGATCAGCTTGTCTCTGTGCCCTCTATGAGCAAATTCCTGGAAATAACGATAGATAATTCTTTGAGATTTGAAAAGCATGTTTTAGATGTTTGCAACAGAATCTCACCTGGCAACAAATTGGATTTTTCTCTAGCCAGAACCTCATATTTTATTATTATTATTGTTATTATACTGTTCTGACAGTAGGCGGTAGAACCGATGAACTGTCGCCATGTCTTAAGCATCCAAGCCACCAAACATTGTCAAACTACAAGTTTAAATGGCGGTCCAGGAGCCTCCGGTTCCAGAAGCCTACTTTCATATGCACTGCGCGCTTTCCCAAGCTTAGTGCAAATTTCATTATTTACTGAGTTATATGCCTGGTAGTCGCACAACAGCCGCGCGTCTCTATATCTGTGCCAAAGTGTTCCAGGGCTTGTTATAGGGTTTTTTCGGTGTTTGCATTGGTACGTATTCTTCTGCAATGTAGGTTATGACTTATTGTCAGTTGTCAATACAGGTTTTAGTAGGATCTGGCTCCCATTCAGCAAGGAAGTTATTTGCAGAGACGAAGTCTGTCTTCCAATAGTTTGTATGCGCTTTACCCGGGTTTAAGACAGGCTGCAGGGCCAGGTGAGCAGTGGCTCGCACACCAATGTGGTGGCTCTTACCAATAGGGGATGCCAGTCAGTACGCTCACGTCGGAAACCATGCATAAGTCGAGCAGTGATGGATGTGACCCCTCTCGAAATCTCGCTTTGAATGCGATCACCTGATGTAAGGCAGAATCCTGGTAGAAGTTCAGGAAGTCCTGGGCTGATGGACTACCTCGGCTCACCCTACCCGCGTCCCAGTTAATTTCAGGGAAATTAGGATCACCAAACACTAATAGGCATAGGCACCTTGCAAATATCACTAAGCATTTTGATCAATTTCGCGTTTTCCTTGTAAGAACAGCTAACCCAAATTAACCCAACAGCAACCTGCTGACCAGACCGAGGCAACATTAGTTGGTTCATCCCCAAACTGTTGGATTGAGCACACAACCTGGTATCCTTGCATGGGATTTTTTTACGTAAATACTCACTCCGCCATCCCTCTGCACCTGTCCAACCGCATTGGTTGCAGTGCGATCCTTTCTGAAAAGTATATAGTTTGGCAGGCTAACAAAGGAATCTGGGATCGCAGATGTGAGCCATGTTTTGGTTAGAACAATAACATCCGGGTTTATCAGTTGAATGTCAGCTGTGAATTCCGCCAATTTTGCTAGGATTGAACATAGGTTAATGTAGTAAAAGGTGACAGTGGAGTAAGGAGAGGCATTTCGTTTTTTTGAAGGGGCAGGGTTTGTGTTCTCGACTGCCCCGATATTGATTATCTTTGGGGTACCTGGCAATCTATTTTCTAGCGATTAAACGTATGTCTATTATTAATAATAGTTTGAAACTTGAAAAGAATATTTTGCTGGAACAAACCTATCATTACCTGACATATTTCATTATTAGCCGCTTTCGATTTGCATGCCAGCTGCGCTGAGCTTAGTTAATCTAACTTACTTGTCGTTCTATTTGACCAAATCAAATTAGATTAGATCAGTCAAAATACCTCCCCCCTTGCTTACGCTAAGGTTACCGGATTTCTTACCGAGTTGCTTGGTTAATCCTGTATACGTAGGTACGGTTATATTTGCAACTTTAGTTAAGATAAGAATTTAAGTTAGATTAGCCAAGCTGGTACGTAAATCGAAAACGGCTAAAATAGCCTTTTGGAGGTGCTAGGTGCAAGAACAGCTAAAGGTAGCTTTGCACCAATTATAAGATTTTATATATCATCAAATATCATTTATTATAGGGGCTTAACGTCTCTAATGCAATAAAACGAAAAAAATAGATAATGTGCAATGATATCATTAATTTGCAAAATAAAAAGCCGGCAAACCTATAGTGTATAAGATTTTACTTAACAACTCATTTTAAAAGTAGTAAAATATTTTCCAAAACAATAAAAGAATCAACAGAAGGCAATTATGAAAGCTTCGGAAGCGTTAAAATTAGATTTACAAATTAAAAATTTTATCCAGAGCTTCGAACACCGAGTACAAGAAAAATGCATACATGCTGTTTTCAGTGCTTCTTCTATAATTCTTTCCGTGTATTTTACGTAGTTTGTCTAATGTTCAGGTGGACACTCGCAAATCATTTTGTTCAAGCGGCCAAAACTTCAATGGACGAACCTTGTGTTCGTTTAATTTCTTCGTCATATTTTCCCTTAGCCTCAGACCAAGCCTATGGCGCTAAAGTGACAATGGTAAGGGAAAATTTTTAGAACCTGGGGTCTATAGCTCTACTATGATGTAGGGCATTTTAAGTTTTGCAGAGCCAAGGAAGGACTAAAATTCAAATAAATCCAACGCGCCGCCCTTTCTGCTGAACCACCTACAAATCATTTATAAGTCCAATTCGGTTGGGATGCCACACAGTGGGACCATATTCAAGTATGGGTCTAGCATAAGTTAAAAAAGCCTTTGCTCTAGCTTCCCTAGGGACCTTTAAATTTCGCATGACCAAACCCAAAATTTTGTAGGCATCCTTAACCAAGCGGGAAATAAGAAAATGTAAAATCTTATGCAGAATTTATCTTTGTCTTGCCAAATGTAATAAACTGACTTTTGGAGTCATTGAGTCTCATGCCATTCAACTTAGTCCAAGCTTCAATTTGCATCAAGTCATTTTGAAGGGTGAGCATGTCATGATAATCTCCGACTGTCCGGAAGTCCAGACAATCATCAGTAAAGAGCAGTACTGTTGAGTTTATATATCTGGACAAGTCATTAATAGATATTAGAAAGATCTGGAAACAGCCCCATCCACCATGACACACTGAGTCCTTCCCTGAATGAAGCTTTGAACCCATAAAATGACTCTCTTATCTATATTTAATTCAGAAAATTTACTCATCAAAGGCCTTTTGAAAATTTAATGCTACAGCATCTACTTGAGAAATGTTCTCAAGCGACTGACTTATATTATGAGTGAATGTGAGAAGGGCTGACTCGCAAGAGTATGAGGGGCGGAAACCATACTGTTTACAGTAAAAAAAGCTTGATTGATCAAGCTGATTCCTTACATATTTACATATTACCCACTCAAATATTTTACAACATACAGAAGTAAGACTAATTGGGCTATAATTTGTTGGTTCAGCTTTTTGCCAGATTTGTGTAATGGAATTACAGTAGCTTTTTTCCAGTCATTGGATAAACAACAGTTATTTGAACTTATATTAAAAATCACCTTTAAAAATCGACTAATACTCTCCGCTGTCAACTTAAGAAAACCACTGCAGAGACCATGAGGTCCCCCTGTAAAGCTACATTTACATTTCCTTAAGCACCTCTGGAAAACTGTAATAGTTCAGTCTGATCCGCCAAAGAATCACTAGTAAAATCAACCGAGTCCATACTTTTACTAGAAAAGTTTACACAAAAAAGTCATTTAAAGCATTGGCCTTATCACTAGCAGATGAAAGAACTTTATCGCCGACAGTCAGGGAAGGAATAGTTCTACTTGAACCTAGCTTAGATGAAATATGATTGTATAACCTTTCCCTTGTTAACATTTCTCATTTTGATTAAAAAGGTTTAATAAGTACTCTTTTTCAGCAGTATACTTTTCTTTACTTAGTTTTCTACGGAACTCCCTGAATTTATCTAAATGATAACGACCTTTCATGCGGTATTTATGAGTAATTCTAGATTTTCTTTTTAAGATTTTTATAGACCTTGTATAATAGATTTGTTCAGCATTAGGCCTAACTTTACGAACTGGTACAAACAACCTCCTAGTCTGCAATAGAATATCTTTAAAGTTCAACCATCTGGTCTCGATATTATCAGGTTTTTGATCAGAAATATGAGTTCAGTAAATTTAAATTTGTTCTTTTATAATCAAAGAGGAATCTACATGGGTTATTTTTTTCTTATTTGAGTGTTTAGCTTTAAAAGCACCGATTTATGATCCCCAATACCATATTAGACATAACAACCCTCTACTAGCTCAGGTGGCAGGACAATAAATATATCTAGTAAATTGCCATCATCAAATAATGAAGGTCTTTTCACTTCAGTGACAGTCTGTAATTTCTCTCTGGTCTGTACACAATTAAAATTATTAAAGAAATCAACCATCCGCCCATGTTACATTTGATAAGTTTAGATCATCTCCAATAATAAATGAACTCATTGGATTTATATTACATCCAACTTTAAGAGCTTCCCCTGAATGCCACGTTTCATCTATAATTACGTATTGAAATAAGTTTTCGAATTTTCCTTTTTATATGGTCCAAAAACGAGTCTTTTGAGCCTTATGTGTGAAGGGTCCATAAGAAATTGATTGTTATTTTCCCGCGCATATTGGAAACCAACCTTATCATTTTTGGTCTTTACGGCAGCCATTTTTTCAAACATATTTTTCTTCTATTTGGTGACCGTAACTGGATGAAATTTTTAATTTGTAAATCATAATTTTCCCAACTTTAAACGCTTCCGAAGCTTTCATAATTGCCTTGTGTTAATTCGTTTCTAGTTTTTGAAAATATTCTACTACATTTAAAATGTTTTTTTTTTTGTTGGAAAAATCAGAAATTCTCACTTTGGCAAACGGATTGCAATTTTATATGACACTTGTCAGTTTGACAGGAACAAATTCGACCATCCCTAAGGTCATAATTTTCTCTTAGGGTAATATTTACACTTTACAGATACAGGAAGAAGAATAAAGTTCACAGTCTTATTTCGCAATAAGTATACAGATGTGGAAAGTTTTTGTCTGACCGTAGCCTAGTAATGAGTTAGGAGTTGAACCAGAGAGGAAATAAACTTAGAAGCAGAGGCGACAGCCTGCCAATCGATTTTGTATGTGCGATGTCCACGCGCACCGTCAGCTGATTTCAGGTGATCAGATGTCATTGGCTTAAAATACTTTTTTGTGTGTGGTAGTAATGTTGTCAACGGAGCAGAGTCAAGGTCACCAAAAACGGGTACACCAACAAGAAAGGTGCCGACGCTTATTCTTTTAGTTTTTTTTCCTTTCTGGTTGAACAATGCTGAATTCAAAATCGAAGGGAGATTGACGTTGTTTCTCCACCTAGATCATCCCAATAAACACCACGCCTTCAATTGCTATAATGTGTCCATCTACAAATGAACAGCCGCTTTGCAACAACAAGCAACGCCCACCGCCATTTGACTTCCATTTATTTAACTATTATCCGTCTCTGTTCAATTCATTTAAACCATATTGCGGTATTAGTTCCACTTATTAATTTAGTATGATTGGGCAAATCTTTTCCACATGTGTATAATAATTATTTATTGACATCTGCCTGTCACTTGTCAAACATAATTCGATAGTGACAGCTAATCAAGTGACGTTTTCTTTTGCTTACATATCATGGTACATTTATATTTAATTCAAAATCATGGTACATTTACATTCACTTTCAAAGCGAGGTTTGATTTTTTGAATACTGACATGTTTTGTAACATGGAATTGAATCAGTTTACTTGCCAACAACATTCAAAGCAAAGTAAATTTATTTTTATTACGCATGCATCATAATGAACGATTATCGCACGCTGCAGCGTGCTTAAAATTATGTTTATGATTCGCCTACTTTTTCTAAAGGTTGCTATAGAAACATTTGATCATGTCAAATGTGACAGATTAATATATTCGTCAATATATCATTTAAGTTCAATATTTAAAACATGTTTGAGATTATGATGCATTCGTAATAAAAAATAGCGTATGATATACGTGTATAAGAGGCCTTTAAAGCCCTTGCGACTTACAAAACACTCCGCTGCGCGTCGTGTTTTGAAATATGTCGCGCGTGCTTTAAAGGCCCTCTTATACACTTATATCATAATATACTATTATAAGCTACTTTTGATTTGGTAAATTATTCGGGAAAAGCACTGTGTATGAGCAGGAACCTTGTTGAAGTGAATGTAAATCTAGCTTTTGCCCACAAAAATGTGAGGCTTGACAAATAATATAATTTAGAGCTTTTATGCAGGCAGGTGTGCGTTATTCTATTAATATAGAATTATATTCTTGATAATGTTATCTATTCACATTTTGCACTCATCTTTTCATATCTCATATTAAAGATTTTTTTCTACTCCTGGAAGGTTATATTGTTCATTTGCCGAGAGGGGCGTTATTTTCAATGGAGTTTGTTTACTTGTTCCTCTTCAGATCGAACTATGAGCGTTTACCTTTAATTCGTACATTTGAACGTCTGCCTTTAAGGTGTAGAAAAATTACTGTGTGTAACACCTTTTGAATTATTTTTGTTCGATAAACGAAATTACAATTTTAACTTTTATACTATATAAACTATTTTAAATCTATATTTTTGGGTGAAATGTGCCAAAAGCAACTTACGCACTCTAACGATTGGATTCTAGTGTCGTACTAGTACTTAAGTTATTTATTGCTCTATATTTTATAACATAAGCACTTCTTGTGATCTTTTGTTGTTAGTTGACGAATTATAGAAATATATGCGAGTATTATCATAATAGGTTTATTTTATTACACATATTTTTCTGGAAGATTTATAGTGTGACTACCAGTCCCACGAGTTTGAGCTGATCTTGTATTTACAACAGACTTTAGGAACAATTATTAATAACTCGAAAAAAAATATAAACACATTTATTCCTTCTGAAAAAGACACATATGATATAACTAAAAACAGCATAATAGATAACGCAAACACAAACCTCTATCATCATGATTTATTCCATGACAAAATTAACCAAAATATTGTATAGGCACTTAACATTTTTAAAGTTTGACAATACTTTTCATCAACTTCAACTAAAAAAACTATATTAAAACGATGTAGGCAATCCAAAAATAAAATAACTAAGATCACATAAAATATAAAAGGAATCATACATATAACTACCTTCAGTGAAAAGTAATTGTCAAAAAAAAACCTTAGCGCTTCTTCTCTTGCCCTGTGGCTATCTAAAAACGTTAAATCAATGATTAACATCACTATTGGGATTACGTAAAATGCCAGCGACTGAAACTTAAAAAATAATTCTTCTATTCGGCACACATTTAGGCATACTTGAATTTGTAGGCGAACACTCCAACCAGTCCAATAATTACCGTCGCTCCTAGGGTTGCCCATATTTGAAACTACAACGAAATACACTTTCAGATTTATTTAAAGGTTTTAGAACATTGGTTTGTAATTATGTATTATAATATATTCAGGACCTCCTGCCAGAACTTAAGGTAAGATTTAGGGTATCCATTGTATTTTATAGGCAGTACAGCCACGTGGTAAATGTTTAAACTATCAGCAACTTGTCTGTCAAAGTTTTAATGTGGCATTTTCATTAGGTTCTTAGTGTCATGGATCGAATATATGTGATAAAACCAAAAAGCAAGCCATCCATAGGTACGAAATTCTGCAACAATGTAGGAATAAAACGGAAATGTCCAAATGGTTGCAGAAATTCGATGTATATTTTTATACTTAAATCAGTAATATATAGGTTTATATTTTATTTATTTATTAACGGGCAAGGCCCATTTAACAGATATAAATGCAAAGATAACATAATCACAACAGTTAGAACAATAATGTATGAATTCAACAAATATAGTATACTGCAATTTGGTTTGTATTACATTTTTATATGATGGTGAATGGCCGTTGATATTGGCAATTTATACTTTTTTTTTAAATATATTAGATGCAAGATTTATTTATTTATTTCAACGTATCAACATTTACAAGCTTAACAATAACCAGCTTAAAATTGTCTTTTTAGCGCTTATTTTAAACCCGCTCTGAAGCACATAAAAAAGTCCAATTCCGCCCACTCGTTAACCCCAGCAGAAATTCTATTAACGGGACTATACAATAAGTACCAAGTGCGACAATTACGTATATGTAAAAGAGCTTGGTTACGTGTAGGGTAAGAAAGTACATGAATATGAAAGGCTTCGAGACATTCAGGACTCTTAATAACACTGTTAAGAACATTAAAAGTAAAACTTATGTCATAGAAAAACCTTCTACGGGCAAGGGGCGCTAATCTAAGTAAAATATAGTCTGGGCCCAGTTAAGATCTATTCCATTAAGTTGAAGTTTATGCTTTGCATATTTTATAATTTAGGTTGCATATTCTCAAGCCTATTAATATGAACTTGATAATACGGGCACCAAACTATGTTAGAGAACTCCAATATCGATCTAACAAGTTATATATACAATGTTTTTAGAGCAAATATATTTTTGAAATCCCTAGTGGTTCTCTTGACAAAACCTAGCATCCTGTGATCTGTAAACATAAGCCTGGTATCCAAGTATACACCAACATCCTTCACAACAGATACACCCCTGAGAACAACACCGTTTACCGAGTATTCAACAGGAAGCACTGTCCTTAAACGGCTGAATCTCATGAAATAACATTTGTCGATATTCAGTGACATGTTGATTCTACATCATTCAAACACTGTGTCAGATCATACTATATTACAGAAACTTGGTTGACCAACTTGGAAGCTACATGTTTTAAACTTATTAATTATGACCTAGCAACGTACTTCTGCAGAGGCTCCTCGCGCGCTGGTGGTGTGGCAATTTTTGTTAGGTCTGACTTTGGCATTCATACACAAAATGAGGACTTTGCTTTGTCAAATCATTTTGAGTGTGCCGCAGCTATGATAAGAGCTATGAACAATGTAAAAAATTTAGTTTGCTGTCTGTATCGTTCACCTAGTTCTAATTTTTTACTTTTAGTACATACCTGGATAAATTGCTGAAGTTTCTGTGTAAACGTAATGTTTTCATGTTTTCTTTTTTGTGGTGATTTAACTGTGCTTTTAATTTTAGATCTAGGGAGGTATTGAATACTGTAAATGCATTTAGCTCATATGGTCTTGAGCAAGGCTTTTTTGAGCCTTCTAGAATCCAGGGTTCATCCTGCACCTTAATTGATATAATGTATTTATGAATACTACCCTGCTGTCGACCAATACATTGCATTTAACTTTTACCGATTACCGAACACAGATCTTAAGTTTTGACTTAGGTGACCATGCGAGTGTTGGTCCAGTCGATTTTTGTACTGCGACTTCTAGATCTTTCTCTCAGGAAAAAATTAATTATTTTAACCTCGAACTGCCTAAAGAAAATTGGTTATCTGATATGGAGACATTGAACTCTGAGGATAAATTTACATATTTTTTTGACAGATTTTACGGTCTTTTTAACATGTATTTTCCCTATGTTATTAAACGTAGATCCACTAAAAGAGTGTCCACTCTGTGGATAACGCCCTCAATTATTGATGAAGGTAAACAATTAAGACTTCTTCATAGGCAACTGGAATCTCGCAATAACCTTGAAATACTTTTGTCATATAAAAGAAGATTGAAGGCTCACAGGGAGAATATTGCCACTACAAAGAAAGTTTTAAGTCACAAAAAATACTGACTTCCTCAAATATCATGCGAACCTCATTAATTCATCTACAAATTTCATGAAGCGCAAGTCAAAATCTGTTCCTGATGTAATTACTGCCGATGGCAAAAATTTTACTGGCAGTCTTGACATTGCAAACACTTTTAATTGTTTTTTTATAGACTCGGTAGCTGAAGTGATAGGCGATTTTCATGCACCTGCAAGTGCAAATATGCCTGGCAACAGAATATCTCAATCTATTTTCTTATCGCCTCTTACTGAAAGTGAAACCCTTGAGATTATTAAATCTGTCTCAAAAAATAAATCCTCTGGCGCCGATGAGATTCCCTGTACCCTATTGTGCGAGTGTGCTGTTAGTATTCATTCTGTTTTGACCTATCTCCTCAATATATCCTTTCAATTCACATATTTTGCAAAAGAGCTTAAAGCAGCCCATTGTGATACCATTACACAAGAAGGGTGAAACTTCGCTGGTTGACAACTACAGGCCCATCGCACTGTTGTCTGTATTTTCAAAGATTTTCGAAAAAACTTTCAAGAGGAGACTTGCCTCTTTTTTGGATGCTTTTAACATCCTGTCATGCCACCAGTTCGGGTTCAGAGCTGGACTCTCTACAACTTTTATACTAAAATTTTGAATATTTTTGATTAAAAATTAAAATCTGTGGGCATTTTTTTCGATTTTACTAAGGCGTTTGATACCATTTACCACACCATACTTCTAATTAAGGGTTTTCACTACGAAATAAGAGACCCAGCTTACAGGTGGCTGGAATCATATTTGTCAGCTAGGACCCAGGGTGTCAGACTGAAGGTTGGAGATCGGGTAGTGGTATCTGATTGGATGGATGTTGCAACTGGTGTTCCACAGGGGAGTGTTCTTGGATCAATTCTCTTTTTATTTTTCATTAACGACTTGACTCTCTTGGTTGATGACAGCTATATTACTCTTTTTGCTGATGATACGTCTGCCGCTGTCACAGGACGTGACTATGAAACTCTTCACTTGCAGGGCAGCAAATGTATAGCTGAAATTGCAGACTGGTGCCAGAGGAATGGTCTTTGTTTGAATGGCTTATTGTATTTACTCCAGTATAAACAGTTCAGGATAGAAGCCTACTGCTAAGGGAGGGATCAACTAACTTAATTCAGCAGGACTTCTCCAAATTTTTGGAATTTTAGTGGACAGACATCTGTCTTGGGGTGATCAGGTGTAGTCAGTGTGCACTAAATTGTCTCGTGGTAACTATGCCATTCTCCACCTCTGAGATGTTATGGATACTTTTACGCTTAAATCCTTTTACTATTCAACAGTACATTCTACTCTGGCCTACGGCTTGTCCGCCTGGGGCAACTCTTGCGCTATACAAAGGGTTTTGTTAAATCAGAAATGCATTATCCGTGCTATGTTTAGACTTTCTTTCAGTATATAGTAATAGTAACTGTTCAAAATTTGGCGACATTAATTACTACAGAACTCGTAGCGCGGATAAATTGTGTATTCCTTTGGCTCGATTGTCTCAGATGCGGGATGGTCATGAAATTACCTCACTAGAATTTTGAATAACCTGCAAGAAGGTGTTAAGGGTGCTACAACAGTTCCAGTTTTTAGAAGGGCTCTTAAGATTCTGCTAGCTGACTACCCATTCTATAATTTGACTGAGTTTTTTAGTTGTAACTTTAATTAGGTTTTAGTTTATCCTATTTTTTTTTAAGTAGTATTTTTGCAGTATTATTGTAGTCCATTTAAATTGACAATTCCCATGAATTGTAACATTTGTCTATGGAAATAAACCACTTTGATTTGATTTGATACTGCAATAAAATAACATCCTCATCAGATATTTGACAAAACAGCTTCAAATCATTAGCAAAAAGCAAGAAGTTGGAATAAAGCAAATGTCCCAAGTCGTTGATAAATAAACTGAATATTAGGGGCCCCAAATTGAATCCCTGTACCTCAGATGTTGCAGTAAATTTAGTAGAACAGTAACCATCAACTTTAACTTGCTGCTCTCTATCCGACAGATAGAATTCTATCCAGGAAAGCAAAGATACTGTAATCCCATAATTGGACAACTTTGAAACCAAGATACCATGATCAACCTTGTCGAAAGCCTTACAGATGTCTGTATGTATAGTGTGTGTTTCGCAGCCCTTATCAAAAGTTATTAATAAAATTACTGAGGAGAAACAGGTTGTAACGGTTCGATTTTGCCAATTTTAAACTTTCATTTATATGCCGCATTTAGGGAAAAGCCTATGCTGTATTTTGCACTCATCGGTTTATTAATTCTGGATTTAATAATTCGCTTGAAATTGCCTCTTTTCTCAATGTAAAATTACCTATATTTTAAGTATAGATTAGCTAAATATTCGCATTAGCTTTTAGAATCCATTGTGATTAGCTATTTTAGTTGATAAGCGATGTATGTACCTTATTATTAAGTTAACTTGGCTTGATTTGCATTATATTATCGTAAACCGCCAGCGAATCGAATTATATTTCTAAGAATTCAGTTAGCCTGCAAAAACGCTGCGTTTGACTTGTTGATCTGTATTTTGGTACCTAGTAGTTTTTGTGACCTTCGTCACGGAATATTAGAGATGGGCTACGTATCGCGCGTTTTCAGTCTCGATTTAGATTTTTGAAGGTTTATTATTGCTGTTGGAGCATTTCCTAGCCTTTCCGGAAGAATGTAATTTCGGCTCACTATTCGTGGCTTCCGCCGTCGTTTATCATCATAATAGGCGAGAATTGGGGCGTTTATTTTCTTAGAGTTATTCCTTGTATCGAGTCACTCGCCGAGTTTTCAGCCCATCACTACTTGTGTCGCAGTCATTAGCTGAGTTCGGTAATCCTGTCAGAGATGTGACGGATTTTTTGCCACGTCACCACAGATCGGACGGAGTAATCTTGAATAAACGAACGGTACAGATCGTTGTCAAGTCAAAGGCACAGAATAGCCAATATTCTGTGTCAAAGGTGTCAAACGTCATTCTGCATTCTGGTCTGGATTTCATTTCAGAGACTAAAAACCCATGATACTGGCTGAGTTCTTTCATTTTAAAACAAAATACTTAGCAAAATCTAAAATATATTTATAAACAAAACAGATCAAGAATCGACTTTGAACTTAAACTTACTTAACCTCACAAATTCAGATTGCTCGCTTTCATCGGTCAAAATTCTCCGAGCAAAAAGATCGTCGTCGGATCGCTCCGATTTTAATTACCGAACGTTTGAGATTTATTTCCCCTACATCTAGATGTCATAAACGAACGATTCAGATTAATCCGATCAATCTGAGGTATATACCGAACGCGACTAGTATTTAATTTAGGGCAAATTGACAGGAGACGGAAGGTTGGAGAGGTCTCTTTGCTAAGTTATCTGCCTGGTGAACGCTTGCGAGTATAGCAAGAAACGGCACGTGTTGCGTATTGTGGTATAATACAACCCTTTGATAGGGGATTTCTGTGCGTTTCTGTTTGTGTTTTGACACGACCGATTATTCGGGTTCTACAAGCTATACGAGGTAAGCATTTTCTCTGGATTCCTTTTTCTGTGGCCTATGGAGCACTTGACCGCCATGTTGCTAAATTTTTTTGTTTCCATTATTTCTAGCGGCTCCCACGTTCGTCCCATAAGACCGAGACCGTCGATTCTCCTCTAAACCCTCAAGTCCGAGTGAGGTAAATATCGCTACCATTTTTGCCTAAATTAATGAAATTGATTGCTTATCTACCTTTTATTTTTTTTTTTTTGTGCACATAACGCCATTTGCTTTTCCCATGTGTTAGCTTATCTACTCCATTTTACTTGATCCGAATTTTTATTTTAATGCAACTTTAATTTTGATCATGTGGGGAAGTTATATATTCTTTTAGGGGTGATTCATACCTATCTTTTTATATTCAAGTTACCTGAACCTTAATGTCTCTTTTATTTGCTTTATTGCACTGCAAGTCCATGGTTTTTTTTTGTCTGGGAAAATTTGTTTTATAAAGAAGATGTATTTATGCAAAGAGGGAGGGGGTCTATGATTTTTTATTAAAGTAAGGGGGTCTATGATTTTTTTATTAAAGTAAGGGGGTCTATGATTTTTTATTAAAGTAAGGGGGCTTCCTTTAATGCGTACTGGATTATTTCAGGGTCCTTCGGCTGGGTCAGAATTTCTCCTGCTGACCCAATTCCTTCTGCTGGGCCAGTAGTGTACCTGGTGAACCAACTTCTTCGGCCGGGCCAGAACCTCTTCGGCTGGGCCCGAACTTCTTGTGCTTCTAGAGCTGTGCTGGGCCAGAACTTCTGTTAGAGAACGGCGGTGGTTCCCACACTAGAGGCCATCGACAGAGTTCGACGACGGGATTTGGGTATACGTTTTATGTTTCATTGTGTCTGATGTTTAATCTTTGTTTACTTTTATCGATATAAATCCCACCTTGAATTGAGGTAGCTCATTGATTTCAATTAATTAAATTTATATTTATTCACTGGTTTATCGGACCAGTTAATCAAATTGCTTTGATTGGTTTTCTCATTTTAAAAGATAAGTGCTGGCTGGATAACTTCATTCTTTTCATTAATTTTTCATTTCATTAATTAGTCGGCAGATATAACTGCTCTGAACTTTTATCTTTTTATCATATGAATCAAGCTAACCATATTTTAATCTGATCTGGTGTTTTTATTAACTTCTCAAGTTTTTTTTTAATCTAATCATTGTGTCCGCTCATTGCGGCATACTATCACCATCAGTGCAGCTATTAGCGCACGCATACCTAGTTGTAAGAAGCTTAGTCTGCGCCAAGTGATCACTTTGATAAGTAGTTTAGTGCATTTAGTGATAAGGCATATAGAACTGAGGTTTTCCAACTGAATTGGTCTCTGTATGTACAATCTTCATATTGTACTCAGTTTATTTTATTAGTTACTTTAAGTCATTTAACATTCTTTTGTCCACTCAACCACATTTTTCTTAATATAACCATATTCATTCTCCAGTTAGATTGTTGCTTTGTTTGCAAAAAAGAATAAGTTAGTAGCAAAT
>MU186440.1:72828-86270 GCA_016904865.1 Pissodes strobi
GAAAAAAAAAATTTTTGGGGTTCAATCTTTAAAAAAACGTGTTGCAAGGTTAGTATCAATGGACCGGAGAAGAAAATCCATGTTGCTGGTTTATTATGATTTGACTGAAGGTGTTTAATAGTACCCTCACAATACAATGCTCAAACAGCTTAGGTAATGCGGAAAGGATAGAGATTGGCCTGTAATTAATATCGTCATTTTTGTTTCCAGCTTTATGGATGACAGTTTCGAGGCATGGGGAAATATGTCAAACATAAGGGATTTAGGGAAAAAATGGTAAAGGGGAAGATAGAGAGAGTTTGAGCAAAGTTTTAATACCCTGTTGAGAATTCCATCAGGACCTTCCCCTTTATTAATATCAAGCTCAGATCATGATCTTTCAATGTCGGCTGCCGCGCCCTGAATTCTGGAAACTGCGCCTCACAGGCCTAAACAATTCGAATCAATCAAAGACAGCAGTGTAAAACTTTCCTATTGTGACCTCTAAATCATCGTTTAAAATCGACAAACAATCAAATGACAGGAAATGACTATTTATAAGAGGAAAGTCTGCTGATTTAAAGTAATATAAATTATTTGCAGGTTCCAAACAAACCTTTTGTTCAAAATTTATTGACTGTCAAAGCTGAATGATAGAGATCGCAAGTTACCAAACCAACACCTTTTACAATAGTATAAAGCTCAAAATTTGCAAAGCAGATCTAGAATAGTATTGTGATCGTTTAATACATCCATTATATTGAGAAAAGTCTAGAGAAGCTAGTGTAACACACAACATGATATCTGTTGCTGATCGGACGTTTCCCGGTTGAAGACCTGGATAATCGTCACTTCGAGGCCACGTTATTTGAGACAGATTATAATCACCCATAAGTAATACAAGACACATATTCTAAATGAGATTCATAGTATGAAATGTCCATGAATGGAGGCACGTAAGCACAACAGAAACCCGCACCTCCTCAATGGCGCCATTGCCCAAAGACAGGAGGCTAGATTTTAGGCAGTTTTTAACAGCTATGAGAACACCACCACTTTTGGTACTATTTTTAATGTTTTTTTTTAATGTTTCTGTCAGTTCGATACACAGTGTAACTCGCATCCAGGAATTCAGCGTCATAGATGGAGGGATCCAACCAGGTTTCTTCCAGGACAATAATGAAATACGATTCATTAAGTGAAGCGCAGAAAAAGTCTTTTAATTTGGTTTTAAGGCCTCTGACGTTTTGGAAGAACAGTGTGGCACATTCTGATTCATCTTTTTTGGATCAGGATCTTACCATAGTGCTGCTAAATATCCAGTCTTTTAGATCTAAGGGCGATGAATTGTTGTTTTTGGAATCTTTAGATGTTGATATTTTTAATTACATACTTGTATCTAAATACTCACGTGAGCAACACATTCATGGAGGTACTTTGATTATGGTGCGAAAAGATTTTTTATGTAATTTTGAGTTTGCGTCCGTTGATAGGTTTGACCACCTCTTGGAGGAAAAAGTGTTTGAATTTTCTGTCGTTTTCTGTAGTAAACTTAATATTTATATTCTTGGAATTTACAGGTCACCTTCAGGTAGTGTAAAGTCATAAACTTCCCTTCCAAATGTAACAGGAATAATCAGTTACTAAGTAGTATGCTGCGCTCGTTTAACCTGACAATGCATGTCGATCAGCCAACTCGGTTTTCGGCGCTTCCATCCTCTATTTTAGACTACGTGTGCACTAATTTCAGTAAGGATGAAGTTAAATATATAACTGTTAATGCCGGGTTAGTGATCATGAAGCTGTATCATGTTCCTTATCGATTGGCTCTGGTACTGAAGCGGGTAACACCTTTCCGTCATTCAGAGCAAATTGAGCAGCCTTTCCGTTTGTAACAATAAAGAAGAGGAAAAGGCGACCATATTATACAATGGCTTTGCGTGTTTCGGGAAAAAATATGTTGTCTTCACTATATAAGAAAGTGCAATACGTAATGCTAATTTTGTCAGCTATTTTAATAAATACCGCAGCATTTACTGGAACACCATAAGGTTTGCCAAGAAGTCATATTTTCAGACTAGAATTTTGGAATCCTCCAATAAGTCAAAAGAATCCTGGAGAATTGTCAATCACCTGCGAGGGAAAAATAAAACTGCTCCCATTTCTAGCTCTTTAAATGCAAACGATCTCAATTCATTTTACTGTTCCATAGCCGCAAAATTATCACAAGACATTTCTCAAAAGAACGATCCTAGTAACTATTTAAATCAGATATCAGTGGCTGAAACATTCTTTTTTACCCCCTTGGGATTCATGGCACATTTTCTAATATAAAGAGTAAGAATTCTTCCGGTTGGGACAGGATATCTTTGAGGGTGTTTCTGGCTTTACCATTTGAGGTGCTGCTGGTTCTAGCTGAGGCCATAAATCCCTCCTTTTTTTCTGGCAGATTTCCGGCCTGTCTGAAGAAGGCTGTGATTGTACCTATTCATAAGGGTGGGGACCATGACAGTCCCTCAAGAAGATTGTTCTACTTTTTATACCATCTACAGCCTACCATGGCTAAAGTGGTCGAGAAGCTGGTTAAGGTGAGGATGGATTCTTTTATAAAGAGACATGGCCTTATGAGCACGCAACAGTTTGGTTTCCAAGAGCTGATGGGTACGAGCGATGCTATTTTCGACTTTCTCGAACATCCGGCGGAACTCTGGAGAGGTTGCTGCGGCGGTACTCTGTGATCTGTCCAAGGCATTTGATTGCGGCGTGGATCACGGAATACTGTTGTTGAAACTAGAGATGTATGGATTTAGGGGCATGGCGTTGGAGTGGTTTCGATTGTATTTGTCTGGGCGTGTTCAGACGGTCGTGTTTGCTGGGAGCAGCTCGGATGAACTGAGTGTGAGGGCCGGCATTCCCCAGGGCTCTGTCTTGGGCCCACTTCTGTTCCTAATTTATGTAAATGACCTTTCGCACCTTTCGATAGCGGGGAAATTCACCATCTTCGCCGATGATACCACCATTCTCTGGCATGATTCGGATGTCGATCATCTCAGATCCAATGTAAGGACAGGTTTGATGAAGATAAAGCGATGGTGTGATGCAAACTCTAAACTAAACTAAATGTTTCCAATAAAATCTCTTCTGGTTGTTATGCCCTCAGGGTTATTTCGAATAGTTTAAACTTCTCCATTGCTAGAAATTCTTATTTTGCTTTGGTCGAATCCCACTTTCGATATGGTATTTGTTTTTGGGGTTCATGTGCTCACTACTTGTTCAACTCTGTGTTTGTCTTGAGAAGGCAACCATGCATTGAACGGCTCCGAAAACAAACAAAACAAATGTTATCGAAAAAGGCTTACTACAACCTGAACGATTTTTTTAGTGATAGGATTGATTAAAAAATGTTTGTGAAGATTGTCCTACTTTTTATACCGTCTTTTTTCTCTTTGTTACTCTATGGACTGGTGTGTTTTTTAGTACTTAGGAATAAGTTTTATTGTAACTATCAACCTTTTAGATATTAGATATTGAGTATGGGTTTGTCAACAACTTGGTAAGTTACGACAATAAAGCTATTTTTTGACTTTGACTGTTTCCCGTACTCGGCTGTTGAAAATTCGCCGAGCCAACTGGTCTAACGGGACGCCGAGGACGAAATTCATTTACAGCCGTACCAACGGGCGAAAGATTAGGATCCAACAGGCCTTTATTAAGCAATGATTCATTGACCCCAATTTTAAACGAAACGACATCATCACTCCCTCCGAGAACGAAGTACTTGACGTCACCTATACCAAGTAGATTGGCCATGTAGTCAACAATGATATTGTCCGTGGTTGCAGGATCACATCGGCGAAGATACAGTCACTGACGTCTTTCTCCTGCTGAGAAAGGTGAGGTCTCGGAGCCGGTACCAATAATGATATGCTTAGACGACCCACCCGGCATTGGCAGAGGAACATTACTGGGTCTCGATTTTTTCGGTGTAGTTGCAGTTGAACGATGGGGCACCGCCAGAAGCCCCATTATTATCCCTATAATCAGGTATGGCGGCGGAAGTGTTCTGGACTACGGGTCCAAGAGGTGGATTTATAACAGTTAGCTTGGAAGCCACAAGACTTTTCAGGACTTGGACTTCATTTTCCAAACTAAGTATTTTCACTCGTAGTTCTACATTTATCTGCTCGCGCTTACATAATCGTTTATTAAAAGCTTCACATCCAGTGACAGTAGTAGGTATATCTGGCTGATCGTTGTGTGAACTGCTCAACAACTTCAAGGTTTGATTTTTTTCAATTTATTGACATCAGCAGTTAACGAGCCCATATGTCCCGAAACAGCCTGTAATTCAGATTTGAAGTCATCCAGGGAACAGGTAGTAGCCCTCTACGATTCAGCATCCACTCTGTAAGGACCCTGTCAGACCCTTGACAGCAGCGACGCAGTCAATCTGTTCTTTACCCTGTTTCTTTACATAAGGTACACATGTGTTGAAAGCATACAAGATAACACTGTTAAGAATTCAGACCGTAAATCGCAGAAATCAAAATTATCATAGTGAGAAGTAACTTGTCTGACTTCCACGCACAAGAGACAATTATTTAGTTTTTACCCACTTATCCTTTTACTTCGATATTGAAGTTTCTTAAAAAATGTAAGCACAGACTGCCCTGGCAAAGAGTTAACTTGATTCAAACAACACTAAATCTTACCTTCGGTTCTGGCATGAGATTCTGAATGAACTATAGTAGAAATTCAAGGCAAATTGGCCTTTATACCGTTTAAAATATAACCTAAGGTAAGTGTGGCTCTGAAATTTTTCTTATTTTATTTTTTAATATTGAAAATATTCAGAAATTCAGTAGCTTGCGCCAGTAAGGATCATGAATCGATTGCTAAAAGCTAATGCATTTTATATATTTAGGTACAAGTTATTTTGGGCTATGAATATTTTTTTAGGTTCTCAGTGTAAACTGAATATATATTTCATCATATTTCCCAAGAAATTGTATAGTGTATGAAGGGAAAAAACATATCATTCACCTTCAGGCTGAGCTCTGGAAATATACGATACTTTTGCTGTCCACAACTAAAAGTGCATTTAAAATCCAATATCCAAATTTCTTGTAATACAATATTTGCTCATGTTGAGGAAGTATTTCTCGAATATTCGCTGGCAGCTAATCACCAAGAATCTAAACTTACCTTATTACTACTATTCGACTTCTTATTATCCTTCTCGACTTTCGCCTTGCTGGTAGGACTCGCACCTCCGAACATTCTTCGCGCATATTCCCTCTCGGAGTTCTTTTGTTTGTTGATCAGTCCATTCACAATAGTGATTTCTTTGGTTATCAGCGCGTCTTCCGGTTCTAGAGCTCGCACTCTCTCAAGAAGTTTTAAAGATTGATGTAAGTCGTTTTTGGCCAAAAAGATCTGCAAAATATAAATTCTTGTACAGCAATATTTATTTCAGATCGACAAGGATGAAAATTAATACCAGGTCCCTGTAATTTTAATAGATAGATAGATGGATAGATAGATAATAAATTATTTATTCAAATTGTATAACATAGTTAAAACAAATAATGATCATTAGGAGCGTAGAAACGTCACAAAATACATAATATAACCAAGTATATACTAACTAACATGCAACTAACCCCTACATTTACTTCAACATTTAGTTGGGACCATGAACTGAATGAACAGAGAGGTAAAAAAAATGTTCCTTCTTTTTTAGAACCACCCTTGACTTATCTTTAGAAATGTTTCTTATGTTAGGAATGCCATTGTAAATCTTAACTATGATAAAATGTATTTTTTGTTGTAAATATGAGTATTTATATCTTTCAGACCTTAAGTTATCTTTGAATCTACTATCGTGTTCATGACTTCTTACATCTTCATCAAAAAGATCCGCATTCTCAGTTACAAACCCAACAGCCTCAAGTATATAGATACTAATAACAGATATATATTTTTTAAATATAAACATCTTACAACTGTCAGTTCGTTTCATTTTATACAATGATCTAATACATTTCTTGCTAAGAAATATATGTGACACCTCCAATCAAGTCTCCTATCAACATGTACACCCAGGAACAAGACATCATCCCCCGAAACAAAATACTCAGCCCCATATTGAATTGATACACCTTCACTACTTCTGTTAGAAAACAACAGAGTCTGGATCTTTGGAACATTCATATGCAGCTCATTAGACAAAAAATATTCTATTTATTTATTTAGTAATCAACGTATCAACATTTTCAAGTAATTAATAAGTAGCTATTACATTTACACTAACCTAAAATTATCAGTTTAGCCTCGCTCTTAAAGCGAGCCTTTGAACTACTGAAAAAATTCAGCCTTTCACAATGGTTGTTTGCATTAGCTGAAATCCTATTGATGGGACTGAACAGCAAGTACCAAGCTCTACAGTAAGGTATGTGAAGAAGGGTTTTACTTCGTGTTCGGTGATTAGGAATATGAAATTGAAAGAGTTCCAGGCACTCAGGGCTATGTATGAAACCACTGATAATATTAAAGGCAAAACAGGCATTGAAGTATTCCCTTTTACACGATAACGAAATCAATCCCAGGTATGACATAGTCTGCTCTTCACCAAGATAAATGTTTTGAAGGAGAAGTTTTTCCTTTGCAAATTTAATAAATTTATGTTGTACTTGTTCTTGTCTCTTTATGTGGGTCTGATAATATGGAGACCAGACTATGCTAGAGAATTCCAGAATAGATCTAACAAGTGGCATATACAGCACCTTCAATGCATTCACACCGGTAAAATCCCTGCAAGACTTTTTAATGAATCCCAACATTCTATTTGCCCTGCCTACAATAATTTCGCAATGGTCTCAGTGTACATCAATTGAGTGTCCAAGTAAACCCCGAGATCCTTGATTATAGAGACTTCTTTAATTGAAATATCATGTATATGATATTGAAGAGGAAGTCTACATAGAAGCCTACTAAACCTCATGAAACAGCATTTATCAATATTGAGCAGCATATCATTGCGTTGGCCCTAGTCAAAAACCATACACAGATCATACTGCAAAACCAATACATCCTGAGTGGATGATACTTGACAGAATAATTTCATGTCATCAGCAAACATTAAGAAATGTGATGACAGACAAACACGAAGATCATTTATAAATAGACTGAAAAGAAATGGCCCCAAATGGGATCCCTGAGGCAGACCAGAGGACGAACAGAAAGGTACTGACAGATAACCATCAATTTTCACTTGCTGTTTTCTGTTGGACAAATATGATTCCAACCAAGAGAGTAAAGACCCGGGGACACCATAACATGCCAACTTCGAGAGTAACACACTGTGATTAACCTTGTCAAAAGCTTTACTGAAATTAGTATATATAGCATGGATCTCACAATTTTCTTCAAATGTTTTATTAATAAAGTTTGTAAAAACAAACAAATTTGTATCTAGAGACCTACCAGAAATAAAACCCTGCTGTTGACTCAGGATTATGTTAGAAAAAGTGTACGAGAGATGCCTTTCAACGTGTCGCTCAAACAACATTGATATTGCAGAGATAATAAATAGGCCTATAGTTACTCACATTCCCTTTACTACCAGATTTGTGGATCGAAGTTACGTAGCAAGGGATTTCGAGAAAATATGCATTAGAGGAAGTTAGAGGGTACGGCAGCATGATTTCACAACGAGATCAAGGATGCCATCAGGACCAGGCCCCTTACTTATATCAACCTCAGACAACAACTTTTCTAGGACACTGGCGGTTAGCAACGGACAATTGGGTTTTTAGCTTGTAGTTCTTTCTCCAAAAAGTACATCCTATTGGGAAGTTCTGAATTTCAGCGGTCAAGACCAAATATTTTAGAAGTGCGTGCATTGATGTCCTTATTATTGTTGCTGATGTTTGTAGTAGCAACCATGCTACAATTGTTCAGTACACCAGCAGATTCTTGAACTGTAGTGCTCTTAGAAATGTTCAAGTTAGTAACATTGCTTCTTATCAAGGAGATATAGCTGGATACGTAATTCAGTACTCTCATACGGGTATCCTGTTCGGTGCCGAAACCAGCCAACTGACTGTGAAGATCAGCGAATTTATCCGAAATTGAGTTGTTTAAGCTATCGACCTTTTGAGACAATTATACATTGAATTAAAAACATCCTGCAATTGTTGCTTCATGCTGGATATGTTGTCTCCTTGCGCCTCCTTACTGTGTGATTTTACAACGTTCACACAATCACTACAGGTATACAACATTGTTCTACTCCTCAACTGTGCGACTTAGGCTTCGGAGGTGGTGAAATTAGAACATGATAAATAATTCACTGCTCCACAGAAATCACAAATTATCCTATATTCAGCATAGCATCACACTTTGAGCATGCCATGACTAGTGTTGGTGAAACGTCGAGGGGAAACCAACTATAGCTGGACTCAAATCAAAATGTACAGAAATCACTAAGTTGTGTGGATGAACCGCACTATAGGTAGGCTTGTTTATTGTTGATATAGAATCGACGGCAGTTGAGTCACTCACCTGATTTTCCTCTGGCTGTTGGTCAGTAGAAGGGGTACTTTGATAACACTCAACGTTTGTTTGGAGTTGCCGACATATGCGATCGCTTATCTAACTATTTGAGGCGAAACACTGCTGCGGTTATATCTTACTTAATTTTGATGCGGAAAAGGACGATTCCTCTCGACCCGTCGATATGCGTACACACGCTTCGTGGTGCTATTCGAGAATGAATTGGTACTTGCCGTCATGAACTGCGCACGTGTAAGAATATCCTCAACTGCATTTTAATTTTACACGAAGAGAAAATAACCCGATCCATTTTATACAAATACAAAAAAAAAAGAATGCGTTTTCCTTACATAATGTAATAAACCTATAACCATATAAAAAAAAATCTAAACAAATAGCTACGGAATTCGGTTTTTGCACCTTTTACAATACGAAATGCAGGCACGATACAGGAAAGAAATTGTGCGTTGATTATTAAATTATGACTAAAACAAGCTTAAAAGATTAGAAAAAGGATAGTAGTGACACAATTCAAGACTCTGCAAAAATTTTACAATTAAAACAACCCGGAAACACCGAGAAACCAACAATATTAACAGAGCAAAGGAAAAACACCACTCTTCAGACAGGCAGCATGAGATAAACATCTCTCAGCAAATCAAATGTATTCACAACCTCTTGAAGTAAGACATTTTTATTGCCCTCATTAAAGATCAGGGTAGTGTCATCCGCATATAAGACCATATATTCTGTGTGTATAAATTATAGAATAAGGGACCCAAAATTAAACCCTGCGGGACACCTTTTTTATGACAACCTTATCAGAACAATATAAGGTTTCGTTATTATATGTTTCAGCTAGCCACTGTGTTCTATTTGTTAAATATGATCCTATAAGCTACAAAACAACACCCCTCACTCCAGTCCATACCATATCATTATTTAAAGAAGACAACACTTTCGAAAGTGCCTGATAAACTGCTCGAATAGTAGATTTCTTTTTACTAAACCCATTCTGCTGGTCAGCTAATAAGTTATTATTTTCCATAAATGATATGTCTATTATACAAGATTCTTTCAAATACTTTAGGTACATTTGAAAGCACTGGGACTGGTCTATAATTTTTTTCTCACTTTTACCTCCTTTTTGTGTAGAGCCCTTACCCAGGCAAACTTCAGGCCTTCAGGGGAGATCCCTGTTAAAAACACAAGATTTCAAACAATTTCTGCAAACTCCTTTAAAACCGAGACTGTGATTTGATTCTAACCCACCGATGTCTTATTATTTAGTCCTTTAATACATTTGCAATACTATTGTTGGATTCAAGAATATGCTGACACCTTGGTATGGAGCCCACATCAACATTCCCGGACCCATCAGCATACGGACAAGAGTCAATAAAATACCTGTTTATGTTATTTAGCATAACCAATGGACTTTCATATTTTCCGCACAATGTCAATTACTGATTTGTTTTTTTGAGTTTTTGGAAATTCTTTTCACCAGCGACAAGTAGCCCTGGTTTTGTTATCCGAACTTAGTATGAAATTTGTGTTTCACATCCTTTTTGCTTCTAAAATTACTTTTTTTTTAATTGTATATCGATTATATTCTTCATTACTAACTGGTTTGTTTTACAAGATATCTTAATTCCTCCCATTATCCAGGTGCTGGAATGCTTTCTTGTATAATATTTCTTTACAGGAAAAAAACACCTTCATTAAGCCCTTTATTTTATCTCGGAACATATTATATGAAATATTGTCGTTTCTGCATTCCAATATGATTCCAATCAACCAGGCCCAGCTCCCGCCCAAAACCCTGTAGCTTGTTTATTGAAAAAAACACGTTTATTAACACAATTTAACTTATTTGCCTTTGATTGCTCACAGGTATGGGTAATAAATAACAGTTTTAGCTTATCTAGACCGTTGCTTCATATGTATCTATCTTATCATTACCGCACTGTTTACATTATGAAAACCAGTTGTTATCCACTGTCAAACAATAAAGATATTTATTTCTATAAAATGATTTGCATGAGCGAAATGAAAACCAAGATTTTAAATATAATTGCTTACATCTTTCCGACGAAGATCCTCTTTTACTTATTGTTTTTATTAATATCAAATATTTTACATCTTTAGTGAATGTAGATGACCTGTAATCGAACCAAATTAAATTAATAAAAATTAGTTATATCTTACCTTAGCTTTTCTGAATAATGCCTTTACATTATCTGGTTGGCATTTCAACACTGTTTGCAGAGATGATAGTGCTTGGTCGTATAGCTGCATATTAATCTGTGCTGAGGCCATGTTGTTCAGCACTTTCAGGCGGTCCTCTAATAACTGCTGTAATTCCGAATCGGAAGGTTTTTCATGTTCGGTATGCTCCGTTTCAACCTGAAAACATATTTTTTATATCATTAAAATGGCAAATAATAATATAGAAAGCATTCAAATGTAGCCACTTGTAAATTTTGTATGTATTGTATTTATCGATACCATATTACCAAATTTTTAAGGCCTCTAAATCACATATGCATCTTTAATAAACCACATGTAATAAGATTACAGGCTATTTATTGAAGAAATAACTCACCTCCTCTAAGAAATCTAATGCTCTTCTGTAACACTGAACAGCCAGAGTATTTTCGCCTCTCTGGTACCACCAGTTGCCTCTCTCTCTTTTCTTGTTCCTTAAATCCAATTTTTATTTATTTAATTTATGTATTTACAGGAATTGTCAATTGCAATATTTACAGAACCAATTACCGAGAGAATTATTAGATTTAAAACATGAATTTTTACTAATATAAAGCATGAACTCCATTTCACTTAAGAAATTCATCCACGTTAACTACTTTTAGATAGATCACAATAAACCATAGGTCGCGGTGGAAGGATATAATATGGTCTCACTCTCTTCCAAATCAAACATCAGTTCTATCTTCCAACAAGTATCGCACACTTTTCAAGGAAACGCCTTTATATAGAGCTTACTCCTGGCTCAATCAGACTAATGACCAAACTAGTAGAAATGTGTTCCCTCTATATAATTTCAACAAAATTTTAGCATTGCGTTTTTGCTGAATTTAGTGACTGAAGTGTAAGTTGTAGTTACTTTGAATGTCATTTATTTTCATAACATTAAGTTTTTAATATGTATATATCATTTATCAGCTTTTTATTGGTAATTTTCTTCTGCTAGACAAACAATTACTTCATTTTGAAAGCAAAACAAAGATAAGTTCTCTGAACCTAAAATTTATGAAAACAGGTCTAATTCACGTACCCCATTTTTCGTTTATCCTGAACACTCATGCTTTCAAAATCATCCTCAGGTTTTACATCAATTAACTCTAAATCAAACATTACAGTGGCTTTCCCGGGAATGTTGGGTGGAAGACCTTTTTCTCCAAACGCCAGCCTAGAACCTATTTTAAGCAAGCATCTCTCCTTCTTGTTCATTAAACCTATGGCAACATCCAGACCTTGAACAACCTAAAATAATTCAATATGAAGTGATCTTATGTTGTATATTTAAGTGTATAAGCCTCTATCTAATAATTTGATAAAGCGTTACAAAATAGGTTTGAATTTTTGAAAGTATCTAGAAATTTTTAAATTGTAATTGTAGTTACTAACACAGGGCTCCTTGGTCATCGAAAATGACCTGCTGCAATGTTTAATATATATAACCAAGAACATTTAAAGAATTATCTTTACAAATTAATATTTCTACGAATTTTCAAGTAGTTCTTTCTCTTTCCCTCTACAACAACAAGGCAACACATAGGTGACAATTTAGCTTCTTGCATATCAGTTGTTAAACAGTTACTTACATCTCCTTCACCTAATCCTAATTCGTAATAATCTTCTTGTTCTGCAAGATCTTCTTCGGCGTCCTCTAATCTACATGTGTATTTAATAAAACATTTATCAGATCTATTTGGTCTTGTATCAGCCTCCCCTTCTCTCAGAATTTTTTTCATTATAACTCCAGATCCTAAGGGGAAAACATTTAATATTAGAATTAGTAGTAGCAATGTTACTAAAAATATACAGTGTTTTATTTAAGTACGTAGACAAACTTTAAGTAAGAGGTAATTCCTTGTATGATTTTAAAACAAAAAGTTTATATAACCATGTGGCCTAAACGTTTAGATTTTCAAGATACAAGCTGTTAATTTTATATATATTTTTCTTTTTTTTTTAATTTTCCTTTAAGAGTTATAGAGATAATTAATTCAAATTTAGCACATTTTTTTTTTCTTTTAGGGCAGTGGCACACACACTAAAGATGTTGATTGACATGGTTCTTGAATAGTTGTAGCTTTTACCACGTTTACGCTAGTAACATTTAAAATAATCTACAAATTCCTCATGTTTCTCTATTCAAATATATTAAGGAAAATTATAAACAAAGCGAAGAAATTAAGTTTTGAGGATGATATAAAATCCTCCTCAAACCTTTCTAAAACAATATGGAGTATTATCAAACGAGAAACGGGAAGAGGAAAACAGAACAAAAATTATGAATGGAATATAATTGAGAACAAGATAGAATATACTACTTGACATATTCAATACATTTTTTTGCAAGTCTTGCTATAACTGCTGCACTACCCTTACCAGAATTACGATCAATATATAATAGTTTCTTCCTCTCTCTCTCACATCAGATCTTGAAGTCAGGGATATAATTTTCTCTCTAAAAAACACTAATTTCGCTGGGCCAGATGAACTACCACTAAGTTTCTTTAAAGTAAACATACAACTACTGGCTCCCGCAATAAGTAATCTTGTAAACTATACATTTCAAGAGGATCATTTGCCGGATCAGTTAAAGGTCTCAAAGGTCATCCCTATTTTCAAAAAAGGGACACATGACGATATTGCTA
>MU186440.1:87193-140238 GCA_016904865.1 Pissodes strobi
TATAAACTAGGAAATGTTGGTATTCCAAGTTCAATGAATGCATTTTTGCAATCATCTCTATAGCCCAGAGCAGCAACCACTCTAACAGCCCTACGCTGAAGAGCAAAAACCCTGATTGCCCCAGAAGAGTGTCCCCACGCAATCGCTGCATATGATAAAATTGAATGACACAAAGCAAAATAAGCTGGTTTTTGACGAACCCAGGTCAGCCCCGCATCAATGTGCACACCAAGAAATTTGGAACAATCAACAGTTTCAGATTGTTCCAAATCCAAATGGAGTCGTACCTATATCGCGTAAAGAAAAACCATATAGTTGGTTTTTCTTGATTTAAAATCAGACCATTGTTCCTAAACCAGACCCCTACCTCAGACTGCATCTCACACATTCTACCAACCACACCCTCAAAGCTATGATCCGTAAGAGAAGCAGTTGTATCATCAGCAAAAAGTACATATCTTCCAAGATGAGTATCAGAAGGTAGAGTTTACATAAATTAAGAAAAGGAGAGGCCCCAAGACTGAGCCCTGAGGCACTCCCATACTTATGCCCTGTTTTACTGATGACAAACCACCACTCAACACAAACTGTTGCCTATCACTTAAATAAGACTCCAACAGTGCAATAGCGATATCACCAAACTTGTAGTACGAGAGCTTTGCGATTAGCAGTCTGTGGGAGACACAGTCGAAAGCCTTGGTCAGGTCACAGAACATAGAGCAAGCATAATCCTTATTATTTATTGCATCAGAAATAAACGAGACCAAATCAATGATTGCCAACGAAGTACTTCGACCCCGCCGAAAACCAAATTGCCTTCCACTCAGGATATTTGCAGAATCAAGATACCCCAAGATCCTCTCAGATATGCACTTTTCAAATATCTTTGACAGTACTGGCAGCAAAGAAATGGGGCGGTAGTTGGACACCTCACTGTGATCTCCCTTTTTAAAAATGGGAACCACAAGAGCGGTCTTCCAAATGTCCGGAAAGATTCCCTCTCGGATACATTCATTTATTACCTTTGTTAAGGGAACAAAAAGAATGTCGCGAACACTCTTGATGAGCCTCATTGACAATCCAAAACAATCCCTACTATTCTTGTTTTTTAGTTTACTTATAATGTCTCTGACCTCAATATAAGAAAACTCCTCAATTTGAAAGTAACTTTCAGGCAGATTATTATATACTGTATTTTCAAAAAATTCAGTTGGGATTTGAACATTTTGCAATAATTGAGGATCTATATTTACAAAGAAATTGTTAAACTCATTAGGGCTAATACCAGGGTCTTGTAAATTTGAATCTTTTTTAGTTTTCCGATTTTTATTTATGATATCCCACATACACTTAGCTTTATTGGCTGAATTGTCAATTAGGCCATCATAATACTCACGCTTCGCCACCTCAATCGCTGTCCTGTACATGTATCTATACTCTTTTTTTAGAGCAATATTACCTGGTGTTGGATGATTATTGCAAACATCCGAGAGGAAATCAAGGTGATCTCTCATTGCAGAGAGCTCCAGGTTAAACCAGTTTTCATATTTATTATTTTCCTTAGTAATGATTATTTTCTCTGGAATAGAAGACAGAAATGCTTGCTCTATTTGGCTGTTGAACACCCCAGCAACTGCATTTGCTGTTAAATTTGGGTCCGAAACAAAAGCCCATGAAGATTACTCAAACAGTTGTAGAAATTGCTCTTACCAACCTCAGTAATTGGTCTAATTTTTTTGGTCACTGTTCTGTTCTCTGTTCCTGTTATTGGTATAATGACCTTCTGCGCACAGTGATCGGAGAGCCCGGTATCCACCATAGAAGCAATCGCACAGTTAATCCGAAAATTCATATATATATTGTCGATGCAATTACCGAAACTGGTGGAACTAAAAAGTCATTTGCTCAAACCCAAAAGAAAAGATCATATCACAAAAAGTAACTGCTTCATTCTGATTAGTACAAAACAAAATATTATGATATTATACAATAATCACAAAATTTTTACCCTAAAAATTAAAGTAGGAATAGGAAAAAGGTATTAACACCTTCCACTCCAGGCTGATTTTCCTAAGTATAAGGCTGTATACCACCAAAAAATTTTTATCTAAAATTAATTTTTGGAAAGTTATTATGTAGAATAATGAACAATGTATGATTTGTCTAAAGCTTTCGACATAGTGAGACATGACACTATGCTAAAGAAGCTGGAATCTTTGATGGGGGGTGAGGGGCATGGTCTTGCAATGGTTTAAGTCAGATCTATCTGATAGGAAGGAATTTGTATGTACCGTGTTAAGGGCACTGAATATACATCTTCCGTCAAAAAGGTCAGTCATGGAGTACCACAGGCCACTGCTTTCCAACATATTTGTAAATGACCTTGCGTACAATGTTTCTGGTCGATTATAATGTACGCGGACGATACGACGTGCATTGCTAACGATAAAGACCCGGACAACATAACTTAAAGGACCAAGATCAGGAATGCAATCTTGGAAATTACTCACTGGTTTAATGCAAATAAATTAATACTAAACTGTGAAAAAAACTGATTTTATAGTATTCAAAAACAGAAATTCCATTTTTGACCCAACATCAGAATAGCAAATGGTAAACTAACTGACGTGACTGAAACCAAAATTCTCAGATTAACTATTGATAATGAGCTAATGTATGAATCACATATCAATAATCTAGAACTAAAACTAAATTCAATTTCTTACTCACTGCATTTTCTCCGTGATATGGTGTCAGTGGAGGGTGTATTACGGCTATTTCCATTTAAGAATGTGCTATGCAATACAATTCTGGGGTGCAGATAGTGGTAGTTTGACAGTATTTAGAACGCAGAAGAGATGTATACGGATATTAAATAAACTAGATCCAAGAAGTTCTTGCAAGCAGTATTTCAGAAGAGATAAAATAATGACTCTTCCGTCGAAACTTTGCCAGTAATGAAAACAGCACTTATAATTTTCGTAAAAATCTTACTAGATCTATCTTTCCTGAAACCACTAGGTTCTTGAAGAGCCTATTCAATCGAGGTATTGCTCTATACACCCTGCTTTCTGTAACCTTTACTCTTCTGAGCATAAACCAGTTTAAATAATAAGCTTTATTGTCTAACAGAAAAAGAACTTCCATTTACAAGACAATTAATTACAAAAAGTTAAAACTAAATTATAAATAACAATACTACAAAATAACTTACACATATACATATTTTCATACATTAAATTAGAAATTTATTTCTGAGTTTATTGGTGATCTGCGCTGGTGAAAGTCCGAAAATATCAATGTCGCCACACGATGTATTAAACAGGATCATTCCTCTATAGACTGGTGCTTTAAGTAAAAAGTTTGTGTTTGGCGTTGCTAAGAAAAACGTGGAAGGATTTCTAGTAGTTCGAGATGGCACGTGAAATTGAATTTGCGTTAGTAAATCGGAGCAATCGATGTAAGCTGTACAGATTTTACTGATAAATTGCGTTAGTAAAAAACTTCTGCGGTTCAACAAAGATGGGACCTGGAATCTCTGCAAAAGAAGAAGCTGATCGCTGCCTCTGGGTGGATACATTCCATCACACTTAAAGGCAAGAAACTTTAAAAATTTTCTCTGAATGCTCTCCAATTGAGCCACATATCGGTCATAAACTGGGTTGAAAATAATTGCTCCATATTCGAGTTTGGATCTTATATAGCTAGTGAAAAGTGTTTTCATCGCTTGTTTGCTAGAGAAGTCCTTGGAATTGCGTATGATAAAGCCAAGCATCTTTGTTGCACTGTTGCAAATATAGTCTATATGGGGAGCAAAAGTGAGCTTTGTGTCATATATTACACCAAGATCCTTGAAGGTAGAACATCTAGTGACAATTGAGTCACCTAATTTGTAATCAAAATCAATAGAAGTTTGCGTGTTTGAAAAGGTCATAGTTAGACATTTGCCGATATTCAAAGGGAGATTCAAAGATAAATAAAAAAAACATTAATACACACTGCTTTATTACTGACAAAGTATTTAAGGTACAAAAATCTGCAATTAGATCAATAGTAAATATTAAAACAGATGTTTCATGCAGACCATACTCTTTATGCTCTGATTATTTATTTAAAATTAATATTTGTTAAGCAAAATATTGACAGATACGTTGTGGCAGCTGATGTGCATGCCCACAATACGCGAGGTAGGAAAGACTTGGTTCTAAATCAATCTAGATTAAGTAGAAATAGAGGAAATGAGGAAATAAAGTTTTACAATGCTTTGCCACAAGATATCAAGACCTTAACTTCAAGAAATTTTAAAGCAAAAATTTATAAACTATTGACTGAAAATCCTTTATATTCCTTTGATGACTGTTATTCATTGATACGGCAAGGCTAGTGTCTTATTCTTCTTATGTTTGGTGTATCTGGTTGTTTTTGGTTTTAGGCAAGTTAGGATTGTATTTTTAGTGTAAGACTCTATGATTGATGTATTTTGACTTGTCTATAATACTATGTATTTCTGAAGACCAATAAACGATTTTATTATTATATATTATTTATGATCTGCAGGAGTTTGAGACCTACCTGCCACAGTTACAGTGATTTGCTTGATTGTACCTGTGTTGGTTTCTTTGTTTTTTTTTGGGCTTTTGGCATTGACCTAGAGTCCTGGTGATTTTTGTATTCTGCAGCTCTTTTCCTATAGTAAGTGTAGTTGTTTATTTTGTATTTTAATGTCCTTAGCTCATTTTGTTTTCTTCCTTTTTGTCTTTTTTAAGTTTTATGTAATGTTTACACTATTGATACATACCTCATTAGTATAGATTTAGAGATTTATTTTTTACTGTCTAAAGCATCTTCCAAAATGGAGAGTAAAAGATTTTAAATTAAAATCATACAAGCAATTATCTCTTAAAGTTTGTCTATAGGCTTAAATAACACCCTGTATATACAACTCTACATATTTAGTATCCATCCATCCATGACTGTGACTAGAAATCGCAACAATTTATTAAACCCAAGAACTAGGCGAACTGAAGATGAGGCAGTGAAGCTTTATAACACTCTTCCTCAGTCCTTGAAAGACCTGACTGTCAAACAACTAAAGAGAAAACTAAGTGATTTCTATCCAAAGCGTGCATATATGGCTGTGAGGAATTCTATAGGGCTATAAATGAATAAGATAGTTGAATGAAATAATACAAGCTCAAGTTGCCTCTCTTCCACTTAACTTGACTTTTTTTGACTGCTTGACTCCATTTCATTGTCATACTTCATTCTGTTGTTTTGAATATTGTGTTCAGTGTAGAGCAGATTATATCAATAACCTTTATTTTAACATGTCTCAAGTGTATTTTGTATTTTTAATTGGGGACCTTTTTTAAATTGTGATGTAAGACTATATTTATATTGTATAACTTGCCTATAAATTTGTATTTTTCAGACCAATAAATATTATTATTATTATTATTAAAATACATCTCATTGATATAATTTTAATAGGGCCTTTGGAACACCAATACATATCATTGTTGCGATTGAATTTATGACCAAGTGAGAAGATAAGGATGACTGCATAATGAATTGGGGGCATGTCACATATTCTATTCAATGCATAAATATACTGAACATGAATGTCTCATCACGTTTTGTTAAGAGAGAATGGGTAAATATTTACTTTGAGCACTTTTCGAATTTTGTAAAAATTTTTTATGTGACGTGTAGAAGACAGTATTAGAAGTGTTTTGTGACACGTTACATATTGCGCAAAACACTTTTGACGCCAAAAATTGAAAAATAAAAATCATAAATGAGACCATTTAGGAAGACATTTAAACGCGAACTCTCCCAATTTGACGTTAATGATGAAAATTTACTTGCAATGTTGTCACACTTGACTAACATTCTTGATTTTCAAGTAGGTAAATGTCCCAGGGCAGGTGCATGGAATATCAATTATTGAAATTACTTACATGGAAATGGATGAAGCACTAATGGGTAAAGCGCCGCTGCATTTTTCCAAAAAACTTGGAATCGCTTTGTATAGTCCCCGATTATATTTTATTTTCTCAATTTTCGCCTCGTCAATTTCTATAATTTTTCCTTCGCCCCCAATGATCTCACTGTGTCTTCATTACCCAAACTAAGCAAAACCAACCCAAATTAATTGAATCTAACCAAAACTAACCCAGACTAACCCTAATTAAGCAAAGTAAAGAGACAAGCGTGCTACGCGCGCTTGTGTTTTCACTAAGTCATACTAAGCAAAACCAAACCAGACTAACCAAAACTAACCCAGACTAACCAGTTATTACCCGAACGAAGCAAAACCAACCGAAACTAACCAAAACTAACCCAAACTAACCAAAACTAACCCAGACTAACCCTAATTAAGCAAAGTCTCTTCACTAACCCAAGCTAAGCAAAACCAACCCAAACTAACCCAGACTAACCCTAATTAAGCAAAGTAAAGAGGCAAGCGCGCTTATCTCTTCACTAACCCAAGCTAAGCAAAACCAACCCAAACGAACCCAAAGTAACCAAAACTAACCCAAACTAACCCAAACTAATCAAAACTAACCGAGACTAACCCTAATTTGGCAAAATAAAGAGACAAGCGCGCGTAGCGCGCTTGTCTCTTTCTTAACTTAAACTAAGCAAAACCACCCCAAACTAACCCTAATTAATAAAGAAGAGACAAGCACACTACGCGGGCTTGTCTTCGGTATCCCAGATTAAGCAAAAATAATTGAAAGTAACTTTAATTAACCAAACGAGAGCATTGACACGAGCGCGCTATGCGCTTGACCAACCCCGCCTAACACAAAACCATAATTATCCCAAATTAACAAAACGAGCGCGCTACGCGTGGTACTTTCTTAACTAATCCAAATGTACCAAACAAGGGCGCATTTGTCTCTCTCTCTTTTGGTCGTTAAATTAAATAGCGAGCGTCTTGCGTAACTCAAAATAGCGATATATTATTATTATTATTATTTATTATTTTAATAAGTACAAAGTACTTCTGAATCACCATGTATAAAGTGTTGGTTGAATGTATCCAACAAATACCGTATTTTAGAACCGAACAGAAATTACACTTGGCAACACCTATTCGTAGAATGACAGCTGGCTGAGCCGTGCTAAGCTAACTAGATGCTAGATCACATAATTTAAGAAATCGAAATGCTGAAAGCTGAAATAGTGTCATGTTGACGTGCCAGAAATGTTATCATTTTAAAATGCAAAAGAAAACAGTTATATTTTTGGTTTTTAAGAAAAGAAGCTGGTAAAAGTTTTTTTGAGACTACTATTACTTATTCTTATATCGCTATTATGCCTGCCTTGCTTTTTTCTTGCATTTTTCAGATCTGTTTGGACCGTTGCATTGTGTTAAAAAAGAGAAGGTGAAATAATGAGTGTGCGAGAGCGAGATAGTATTAGTTTGGAACATGTCGGATGGTTTAACATAATTGCATTTTGTAAACTTTGTTATTTTTTTCTGATAAGTAGAAACATTTGCGCAGCATTTAATGTGTGGGAGATGGTAAGAGAAGTAGCGTAGAATATGTCAGTATTTTTATTTTTGTGGTAGCCAATAAGTGCGCAAAGTAAATATTGACCAGAGAGGTAAATAACACGTGACCTACCTACATATTTTTAAGAATATATTAATGTCCGTGTTCATCACAGAAGTTAAAGACCATTACAGCAAATAACGAGGCAAATAATAAAGTTAGTGAGTCAAATTATATCATATAGTTATTTACAGTTGGAATACATGCTGTAAGCAGCATAATAAAAACTTCTAATAAACCTACTTACCCAATAGATCTTGCCACTCATCCTTAGATTCTTCTTCATTTCTAGAACTTTTATGTTCCTCTTTATCTCTGGAACCTTCGTCCTGCTCCTTGGTGTCCTCTTTATCTTCCTCTTCATCACTTACTTCCCTTTCAGCACTCTTTAAGTCTCTAGTGCTCTCTGTTTCTTCTGATACATTTTCTATTACATCATCTTTAGCGTCCACTGGTTCAACATTTAAAGGGGAAGATTTTGGCTCAGAACTGTCAATATCATTCGGCATATTCTCATCGATTTCCAGATACTTTTCATTCAAAATTTCCTCTAACATTAGTTTTTCGCTTACGTTTTCGGGCTGTCCTGGAATATTTTCGACTACTTTCGGTGTGTTTTCTTCCGAAACTTCGTCTAAAATCAGTTGCTCACTTTCGTTTTTAGGTTCATTTGGAATATTCTCATCGATTTCGGGAGACTTTTCATCCAATATTCCGCCTAGATTCGGTTTATCGTTTTCGTTTTTGGGCTCTTCGCGAATATCATCAATTCGCCCATCGTTAATGGCATTTTCTAGGAATTTCTGAGTGATAAGCTTTTCGTT
Source organism: Pissodes strobi (assembly GCA_016904865.1). Lineage (NCBI taxonomy): Eukaryota > Metazoa > Arthropoda > Insecta > Coleoptera > Curculionidae > Pissodes > Pissodes strobi. Next base: position 95,583 of record MU186440.1, read on the forward strand.
TTCCAACGTAGACATTTAGAATATTTTTTAGCGACCCTACACTAAATGCTAACAGATTAATGATACAACTGTGAAATTGCAGAAATTATTATCGCAACGGATTAATTTCAGAAAAAAATAGATTTTTTACCTGCAGAAATGGACTAAAAAGCAAGCGAGTTCTAACCTAAATGCACAGTGAGAAGGGTGACGATTCTAAAATGCAAGCACATAACCTGATTGAGGAGAATTTCTTGAATTCGGTCGGTATTTTGATTAGGGGAAAAAGTCGCTTTCGGCTTGTACTTATTTTTTTCTATTTTGTCCTGACGAGAATTTTGAATGCCATTTTTGACAGATATGAGATATGGCTCCAAAAGTCCAAACTAAAAAAAAATGATAATCGGAAAAATATGACCACCAGCGAATTTATTTTTAAATTAAATTAATTCCACAAGATGTATGCATGCACAGGCACTGGCTATCGGTCTTTTTAAATAATCTAAACAGTTCAAAAGTAACTCCAATGGCTTTCTATTAAATGAATTATTTTTCTATTAAAGTCGATTTTTTAACTTTCCCGCGTTTCAGTGATACCAATCAAAATAGAAATGTGGACGTGAGTAAAGATTCATCGACTGGCTATATATAACTCGCGGATGCTGTGACAGTATCGCTACATTCCATGCCATATTTCACTTTTCGAATGGCCCTCCGCTCGCTACCGCTCGCTACGGGGGCTCAAGAAAAGGAAACTAACCAGGTGCTAACCCAATCTAACCCAAGATATACCCAAAAACAAGAAAAAAACAGTTTAGAAATATAACCTTAAAAAAAAAATTTAAACACCGACGGGGTTTGAACTCGAGTCGCCGAAGTGAAGGCCAATCACGCAAACCCCTAGACCACCAGGACACATACAAACGATTGGTTGCATCACGAAGACATGACGCGCAGGTGCGCGCGCACGCATGGAATGTAGCGATACTGTCACAGCATCCGCCACTCTATATATCAAAGTAGACGTTTTCCGTACCACATCAGAGGGCTTCAGAGTTGCGCGCGCATTAAATTGTTAATGAAACATAAAGCTGTACCTTCATATATATATACAACAAATGATGCTATTTCCAGTAGTAAACTTAAACTTAAAAAAAGAATATTAATATTCCACAAACATTTCTGGAAATGAAGAATAGATACCTAAATTAATATTATCACATATACATGGTAGAAAGAAAGTCTAAAATGAAGCTGGATTCGGGGTTTACTGCCCAAATATTGGGTACAGTTTTTCTTCAAAGTTGCCGAAGAATGCTACAATCTGTATGGCAGAAATTGTGTCAATCCACAAGGCAGCATCCTTGTGCCTGATTCTTTTAGGGCAATAAAAAAAGTTTCAAATAATAAAGAAACTAAGGATCTAGATCATATATCATTTCTAACCATTTAGATTATAATAGAATTAAATGCAAACAAATTTGATATCGGGATATGTTGGATACCGGAACATGCAGGTATAAAGGGAAATGAAAAAGCAGACCAACTGGCCAATGTAGGGCGAATCCTAAGGATACCTTATCCTATATAGCTAGACAAAAATATCTATATCTCCATTATAAAAGCAAACCATTATCTGAGCTGGAACAGCTTCTGGCGGAAGACATTGAGTAGTAGAGCACAGAGATATTCAGCTCTAGTTGATGGTTTTCTTAGAAGACCATGATTCTTTGGGTCGGAGTTTTTAAGATTCTAAGTAGACATCAAATAACTACGATAGTTAGACTACGTACCAACCGCTGCCTAACCCCTCAACATCTGCACAGACTGGGTGTCAGGGATACCCTGGAATTTGAGTGTGGGGAGTTCGGTACCTTACAGCATCTTCTATTCGAGTGTAAAATTATTAGACCAAATTTATATGAAATACTGGTGGATAAATAATGTTAAAACTCCAACATCTTTATACTGTTTGTTGTATAACCCTAAAGGTCACATTATTAAAATTGTAGTAAAGTATATAAGCGATAACAATTTATAGTTGTAAACTCTTAACTGTTAATGTGGAGGACCCTTCTTTTAAGTACCATCCTCTTGATCCAAGCCATCATTTCTTTTGTGAAAAGCTCCTCGAACTCCCGGGAGTGAGAAAAGTATCAATAGCCTGTTTTGTGTTGTATGTCTGACTATTAATAGATTGGATAGAAGTCAGCCTCCTACGCGACAGTGGCGGTTATTCAGCGGAAGTAGGGGAAGTGCCACTTCCTCAAGAAAATGTAATTTAAAAAAATACAATTAATTCATTCATCCGTAAAATAATATATTTTAAGATTCAATGATAAAATTTTCTTAGTTTAGGAATTATCTGTTTCCCGTTACCCCCCTAATAACTAATAATTCAATTATTTTCAAATATTAAAATCAAAGCTTCATGAAACAAGAACAAGAATCTCGCCACCTGCACATTGCCCGTTAACTCCACTATCGAATAGAACAGAGGTGAACCCACATGAAAATGTCTATTTCTTTTCGCGTACGCGCCGATCGCAGTGACAATCTCATTATCATTTGTGTAGACCTTTAAGGAAGAGGCATCGCTCGAGAGCCGTCGAGTCATCAAAAGTATAAGCGCAACTAGTTTGTTGCCATGACAACGATGACGTCGTAATGGTTGTACATTTGTTTGGTTTGCAATGATTGGAAGAGCTGGCGTGTAGCACTTCCATTCTCAGATCAACGCGTCCAACGCGAAAGCATGTTGTTTCGTTTATTGCGAGTTTATTAGGGGACATTCCGCCGTGAATTCTTGGAATTATTTTTTATTTACATTCCACGGTTGATCCATTATAGTATTATACAAGAGATATTTTCTATATATTCTAGTTTTAGTGTGCTTTTCGTAGACATGTGATTTGTATTAGCAACAAATCATTTTGCTGGTAATACAATATGAATATATTTTATTTTTTGATGCTTTACCTAAAAAATACCGGTAATAATTATTAAATAATTTTGGCACTTTGGGCGTGGACCCCAAAAATTCTTCTCTCGATTTCGGTAGCTCTTCCCCACTTTTCAAAGCCGCAAGCCGCCACTGCTATGCGATACATTTCGCAATCCCAAAATATTACAAAGCTCTGTCTGGCTAAATACCTACGGTGAAGGCCACTAAAAAAAACACTACTTTTTTATGATCTAGCGAGTTGGTGTCAACTGGTCTCGTAGCTCAGGGCTTGAACGCTGAGTCTACGACACGGTGGCCCGGGTTCGATTTCAGTGGCAACGCATGTTTTTTTTTATTTTTAATATTATGTGTAAAAATTGTGTGTGCATAAGACCACACGACAGAAGTGAAAACTGTAACATGCGAGGTCATCATTTGTCAGAATTTCGATCTGAGCCTTCGTTCAGATACGGGCGAAAAGTGGTTTTTCCCCCCAAAATCCCGTACTATTATTAATTATTATTATCATTATTTAAGTTTTTTCTTCTCCCCCCTGCGCTGGCCAAAAAGAGGGGGGGGGGGGGTACGGGGTCCCGTTTTCGTCCAGGATCTTCTTTTTACCGGCTTAATCCCTTGAAAATTTCAGCTCTCTACCTATACGGGAACGGTTTTTCCCCCAAAATCTCCCCTTAAATTAGAGCCCCGGTCCCCCCGTATGGTCTAAGGTGGCCCCCCCATGCGGCGCACTTACCATAAAAATTTCGACACCGTACCTCTTCCCGTTCTCCTGAAAGTAATTATTTGTTTTTCTTTCCCCCCCCCCCCTGGTCAAAGGGGGGGGGGGGGGAGTCGGTACGGGAGTCCCGTTTTCGTCCAGAATCTTCTTTTTGCCCCGGCTACATCCCCTGAAAATTTCAGCCCTCTACCTATACGGGAACATGGCATTCATATCCGAGCGTAACGGCTCCGAACGTGACGCGTGATTGTTTTACTGAATTCAATACCCAGAAAAAACGCAAAACGCGCCTAAATAAGTTTTCACTTCAAAAGGATTTTTCTTCATTTTGGTCATGCCTTGGGTTAGTTCTGGTTAGGTTCTGTTGGTTACGTCCTCGTAGCGAGCGGAAGTGTAATATTAGACATTTTTGTCAACAATTTTATGCGCGCGCAACTCTGAAGTTCTCTGATATGATGCAGGCAACGATAAGTATATAATATATCAAGTTAATATTTGTGGCTGTATGCACCTAAAGCCTACAGAGAAATTCTTGATATTGATTGGCACAATAATAATTGCTTATTCCTGTGGTTAAGCAAGTTATTGAGCTCATTAACATTGTGAATTGTTTAAACATTAAAAATCTGTAAACATTAATATTGAAAAATACACCAGACGTCCTCGTTGCATTGATCAAGATGCATAATCTGGATGTACGATGTACAGAGCAATAAAACATTATCTTCATTCTTTATTTATTAAACAGGTATGGAAGAACTTCACTGGAGTTGAAATAGTCATAGACTCAAAGCATTGTCTTTAATCTAGGTATAACAATGTCCGATAAAATATTATTTAATATTATAGCTCATACAACTGCAATATTATAAAACAAAATATCAAATTTATATTATGTAAAACGACTCCTTTTTTTTTGGCCTTGGGTTAGTTCTGTTTGGTTGCGCCCCTTGAGTCAAGAATAATAAACTAGAAGCGTTCTTGTATTACCTGCAGGAGGTAATGGTTTTTTGGTTTTTGCCCTGAGTGAGCGAAGGGCCACGCGTTAAATATGTGAACAATACCGGGCTGCTGCCAAATGCGCAGGTCGGAAGGTTGAAAATTTGCGGTAGGTAGACGCGAGTATGCATTCAGGCGTCCTCAAAGGAATTAGATATTCTTAGGACAAGAGAATAGTGAGACACTTACGTCACTGTCAAAACCCGATTTAAAAGTCTATTGATTTTTGTAAACAAATCTAGCAAGAAAAGGAAAAAGTGCATTTGAATAATAACAATTTTCTGTCGCGTAAAAAGGCAGAAAAAGGTCTCCTAATATGGATGGTGAAGGAAAATCTACACCCTCTGAAACCGTCGAATCGCTTCAGAAGGAAGCAGAAATCCTGAAAAAGCGCTTGGAGGAAGAACGACAAAAACTGAATGATGTTACTCGTAAGATATTTTTACAATTTAAAAATACTATTAATTTTAATCTGCGATTTTTTCTAGTGGAGCAAGTTGCTGAGAGATTGGACTGTGTCAGTTGCCCCAATATTAAACCCAGACGTACTTTGAAAGGACATCAAGCCAAGGTTCTCTGTTCCGATTGGTCTCCTGACAAGAAACACATTGTTTCTTCTTCCCAGGTAAATAACTAGTATTGTTTGAACTAATGCAATTGTTCATTTTCTAGAAGTGATGACTTACCCTTCATTAGAAACTTACATTTGTGAGATTGGGTTAATAAGGTGTTGGTTAATTGTAGGATGGTAAAATGATCATTTGGGATGCACATACAACTAACAAGGAACATGCTGTTACCATGGCAACAACTTGGGTGATGGCTTGTGCCTATGCACCATCTGGGAACATTGTAGCTTGCGGGTAATGAGACTAGACTCTTAGGTCTTATACGACAGCCTAACATTATTTGTAAATTATTATTCCCTATGTCAACTTTATTTATTTATATTTTTATTTTTAGTGGTCTAGATAACAAAGTCACTGTATATCCATTAATTTTGGATGAAGACCCTTCTACCCGCAAGAAAACTGTTGGCACTCATACCAGTTATATGAGTTGCTGTATTTTCCCAAATTCAGATCAGCAGGCAAGTATTTATATCATAATGTTTCTGCACATTAATGGAAAAAATTTAAGAACTTGCCACCTGAGTGTAACAGGCAGAAAATATACAGGGTTTTTAAGGATGGTAAATCTTACTTTTAGTTCTGGCAGGAAGACATGACTGTAGGTACAATTGGGGACAGCACTTTTTTGCATAGTAATTAATAGTTTTGCAAGAGACTTTTTAAAAATATATTATCATGCCATTTTTAAAGTTAAAAAGGCATGAGTTACTAGTTTCATTGTGTTCTAGTTTATTAAATTATTATGCTGTACTCTCTATAATAGTCATATTTTTTTTGAGCAGATCTTGACAGGTAGCGGTGATTCAACCTGTGCTCTATGGGATGTTGAATCTGGACAGCTTTTGCAAAGTTTTCATGGTCATTCTGCTGACGTTATGTCCATTGATCTGGCCCCATCCGAGACTGGCAACACGTTTGTCTCTGGAGTAAGTAACAAAATAATAAACTATTTGTTTTCTAGTAGATTCTTAGATATATATTAGAGGTGTTTAATTCTGCCCCTTTTTATTTTAAAATCTTAGGGGCATTTAAATTGGATTTTTATTTCGGCTACTGTGATTTACTTAACATCACATTGTAAAACTATGTTTTAAGATTAGATATTATTGTACTTTACATATAAACCAATGTCTAATTTTAGAGTGTCGATAAAATGGTTCTAATATGGGACATGAGGTCTGGTCAATGTGTGCAGTCCTTTGAAGGCCACGAATCGGATGTCAACAGTGTGAAATTTCATCCGAGTGGGGATGCCGTTGCCACTGCCGGTGATGATGCTACGGTAGGTATTTTAGAACAAGAACTTTGTAATTTACGAATTGAATGTAATATTAGGAAATCGTATAGGTGATGCGCCGATATTATTTGAGTGACGTGGTTGCAAGTGAAAGTATATTGGACAAGATTGTTTCACACAAAACTGAAGAAATAATTATAAAATCATGAAAACTAACTTTCGCCTTTACAAGACTGTTGCTGTTTTGCACAAATATTATAGAAATAGTTTCGTAAAATGTGATATTATAATGTTTTCCTTTTTTTTGCAAAATGAGTTCTTCTAAAGCTGATATAGGTAATTTTTTCTAGTGTCGACTTTTTGATCTTAGAGCTGATAAAGAGATCGCAGTGTACAGCAAAGAAAGCATAATTTTTGGGTCCAATTCCGTTGATTTTTCACATTCAGGTAAAAAACAATTCTTTTTATACAAATCACACTATGAATGTCTCCAGCACTACATACTGTTTGTATTGTTTATGCCAATGTCTAATCAAACGTATACCTACTGTGTGTCAACAATACTACACTGTGGCTTCCTGACAAAAAAAGTTTATTGATTTAAGAATTTGGAGTTATATAGCTGCTTCAGCTACACAATTTAAACACTAAATTAGCTAAATATCGTGTACGGCTTAATCAGAAACACTTCTAACTTAGTTAATATCAATTAGACGGTGTATATTTTTAAAGCTTTAATTTTTAAGCATATTTAAACTTCAGTAGGATGTTTGTCAATTTTAGGCCGTTTGCTTTTTGCTGGATACAATGACTACACTGTTAACGTATGGGACACATTAAAATGTGTCAGGGTTTGGTTACTCTATGGCCATGAAAACAGAGTGAGCTGTCTACAGGTATCGCCAGATGGCACTGCTTTGTCTACCGGATCGTGGGATTGTACGTTGAGGGTAAGACGTTTTTAAAAATGTAAAAACTATTTTGTGAATAATCAAAAGCTAAAATTATTTCAGTTCCTTTCATGTTTTCAGTTTCTATAAGTATATGAGAGTGGTAATGAATCAATCATAACATAAAAAAATATTTTCGGTATTGAGTAGGCAACTAAAGTCTGTCCATTTAACCAATAGAGTAAATATAAACAAAATCGTGATCGTTGGAAAGAAAGGCGTGTTGACGAACTGACAATCTGTTACGTATTTTGAAGAATAGGTATTTCTGTAGCCAATCTCTAGCACCTTGGAAAAGTCGCATAATATGGAAATACAACGATAATTTTCTACTAAAGATGGATCGCCTTTTTTGAGATTAGGACAAACCTTGGCAATCTACCAAACCTCCGGAAACACTCAAGATCAAGTTGAAAATGTGACAAAGAGGAGCACTCATGACTGAGGAACAGTCTCTCACCAAAAAGCTGGAAATTCCGTCCGGCCCATATGTTGATTTATTTTTCAGCATTTTGCAAGCCGATGTTACGTCCTCGGAAGCGACTGTGGGAATGTCAATTAGCTCAGTGTTCCGTTTGAGCGCACAAATCGACGTGCTCGGGTCGCCCATAGACACTACCAAAAAGTCAGCAAAGGCAGATATGATATTATGAGGCCCATGGACGGGCTTAATTGCATAGTTCATGCATAGGGATGCGAGACTGAGCCTTTTTACTTTGAACGAAATACCAAAAATTGGAGGGGTTTGTTGTTTATATTTCGCTCAGCAGTCCCAATGAAGTCGTTATACTCCCTCTGAGTTAGTGATTTAATTAGCCTACGCAAAGAACTATACTTTGCCTGGTAGAAGGCAGATTCGCGCGTTTAGTTGATGACGCAATTTTCTTTCCTGAAAATGTTGTCAATCAATTCTCTTGAAAACCAAAAGGGAAAACGCCTCCTTCTGGGTAGCTTAAGAGGTGTACTGGCAGCAAAGTTATTATTAAGAATTTCATAGAAAGACTGACATACACTAACAAGATCAGAAGATTCAAGAACGCGAGACCAGTCAGTGTGCAAAAACGATGCATACAACCTGAGATAACCAGCTTTACGAAAGTTGAAGCGGGGTGGTTGAGCGTTGTTCACAGCAAAGTTGACGGCATGAGGAAGTACCGCCTGAAAATCAACAGCCAGAGCAGGATGATGTGGATCCTCCTCGACCAGAGGCACATCATTATGAGCTACATTAACCGCAAAGTTGGTAAAAACAAGATCAAGGAAACGATTGTTTAAATTTGGGACAGTATTATACTGTTTAAGGCTGTGGGATGATACACACCAATGTCATCTTGATTGGACCACCGCTAACTGGAGGCCGACCTATACTTAACCATCTTATAGCCACTCAGCATAGGGAAATGTCATCACTTGTTGAAGCCGCGAATAGTGCTATGTTTGTGCCCTGCACAGCTCCGGGACCCCTCGACAAGTTATGTATGACACTTTACCTGATTGATGCCTGTAACTTAAAACTTCAGGTATCAAATTTTTCAGAGCATCATCATCTAATGACTCAGAAATAACTGGTTTTTCTTCGCATACCACCGATTTCCCAATAATCTGTGTGACACTCCTGTCTACTCATTCTAACACACATGCGCACTCTCGCTGAAACTAAACAGTTCTGAAGAATATTCTCTTCTGTTATTAAACATTCAATCAGTGCGGAATAAAACAGCTGAACTTTCAATATTTTTGGGCGATTTAAATAATCCCAATATTGTTTTGCTTACGGAACATTGGTTGAAGTTGAATGAGATTGTCTATCTGCCAAATTACACAGTATATTATCCAGTTTCTGTAGAACACGAGTGTCCCATGGGATGGGGGTTGCATGATCCTGGTAAATGATGTGATTTTGGAGCGGGGTTCATTTGAGCGTTTAAATAAATTTGATTATCTCCTAAAAGAAACTACAATTTGAATTCTGTATGATATTCTCCAGGCCCAAGAATTTATATGAAATTCCCTGCTCTTGTCATATTGCAATATCAGGGGACTTTAATGTAGATTATAACGATAAGAACTGTGCTTCTACCTTGCGTTTGTGTAATCTATTTGAGTCTTTTAACTTGCAAATGCATGTTGACTCACCGACTCTTATCACTAAATTCTAGTCCAGTACAATTGACTATATATGTTCCAACCTCGTTAGCACTATGATAAACTGCACTACTAAAAATGCAGCATTGTCTGACTATGAGGCTATTGTTTGTAAGGTCTTGGATGTGAGAAAGCATGTTAGATCAGCGCCGCGCTATGGACGAATTTTTAGTGATGGGAGTTATGAGCGTTTTCGCGATTTGAGCACCTCTGTTGATTGGCACAATGTATTTGACCGGCCTGATCCTGTCTTTGACTTTCACGCTAGGCTAGTGCACCTGTTTGATGTTGCCTTTCCCATTGTCAGAAGGCTGCATCGAGGAAATCTTGGCTTACTGGGGGTCTTAAAGTATCATCTAAAAATCTGCGTTCCCTTCACATGATCAGAAAGTATACGGATTGTCCGGCGTTTCATCAATACTTCAATACCTATTATTATTATATTATCTGAATCGAATGAGTAATATAGTTCACTATCGCCCAGAATCTCCAACAGAATCTCAATCCATCAACTGAACCCCTTGGTTACATGTCAAACATAACTATCCAAAATTCTTTCTTTTTTCTGCTCACCGACTTATTGAACTGAAGAGAGTCCTAAACTCTATGAAAAACAAAAATTCTTCTGGAGAGGACAACGATTTTCCTTAACTTGCCTGACGCAGCTTTGATGACACTTGCTGGCGCAATCAATGTTTCGTGGACGATGGGTACATTTTCGAACTGTCTAAAATCAGAAGAAGTTATCCCAATTATTCATAAGAGTGGCAGTCTGGGTTTGGATGAATCTTCAAATCCATTTCTATTCTGCCCACTCTATCAAAGCTGATTGAGAAACTGGTTAAATTTCGTGTCATGTCTTATCTGAGGTCAAATAATATCCTTAGTAAAGTTCAGTTTGACTTTCGAGAAGGTCACAATACTGATGATGCTATGTACAATTTTCTTTATGATTTGTATGCCCAGATTAATGGTGGTAGGGTTTCCATGGCGGTTTTTTGTGACTTATCAAAGGCGTTTGACTGTGTCAGTCATGAGATTCTGCTTCGGAAGCTTCACCGCTATGGTTTCAGAGGCGTGGCATTGTCCTGGTTTTCTTCCTACCTTAAGGGTCATCGTCAGCGTGTCTTCGTGGGCTCTGGGATATGGGTCGGTAACCTGGGTAATGCCACAGGGTTCTGTTTTGGATCCCATACTTTTTCTCCTAGTCAATGACCTCACAAATCTTGACATTCAGGGAAAATTCACTTTATTTGCCGATGACACCACATGTGTGTGTGAGATAGCCCTAACAGTGAGTCCCTGCGCTTAACCTTGTTGGCGGACCTTCAGAGAATAAAGGTTTGGTTTGACTCGAAATCGCCTGTCACTAAACTCTGCTAAGACCGAGTTGTTGTGTTTTAGGGGTGATCTCGGGGGTGTGTCGGTTGGCGGTGACCCAATTGTGCAGCTCCCTAGCAGCAGATTCCTTGGTGTAGCCGTTGATAAAGAACTGAAGTTTGAGAACCACATAGTTGATCTGGCTAACAAAACAACAAGTAGCTGCTTTGCTGTGAGGATGGCGGCAGTTGGTAGGTCTGTTTACTTTGCCCTTGTCGAGTCACGTCTTCGCTACGGCATCTGATTCTGGGGTAATGCTACCAATTATCTTATCCAGTCACTCTTTATATTACAAAAAAGGGCTCTCAGACACATATGCAGGACAAAAACTCGGGAATCCTGCCGCCCTCTATTCATTCAGGAGAGAATTCTTACAATGACTTGTATTTATATACTGGAAGTTGCTAGTCTTCTATTTAAAAATTGGTATAGATTCATGGCAGAAAACCCTAGGTATATGACGCGTCAGCAAAACAATTTTCATCTGCCCATCCCTACATCCACTCTAACACAGAAATCAATTTTTCCGCGCGGTATTAAGGGGGCAACTTCACTCAGGTGTTTTAGGCGGCATCTGAGACAGTTTTTGGTGGAGAGGGGCTATTATAGTATTTCTCTGTTTTATGCTCGACGACGGTAGCTAGTGTAAATCTTTAGTCTGTGATTATGTGTATTTTATATTGTGTTCTGAAATATTTTTAACCATGTGGCTTCTCATATTGTTTTCCTGTATGTACTTCTTGTCGCGCTTTAGTATTGAATATTGTATTAGGATTTAAGATATTTTTTTTACTTCTATTTTGCTTTGGTAACAACCATTTTTTGTTCTAACAATAAAGCGTATTTTGACTTTGACTCACGCCTCCCGCGTTAGCCAATAAGAGTCGTTCTATCCACGTATTAGTCGGTGAACACCCTGGCGATCACGCACCGTTGTTTGTTTTGATTTACTCTATTGTGACTGTGGATGGACTTTAAATACAGATTGTGTGTTTAGCTTCAAAATTATATGCTTAATTTCAGGTCTGGGCCTAAGGTAGAAAAGAAGTGCACGTCAGTGGCTCTCAGAAAGTATACCAAAGTCAACTATTGACTTAAGTATTAAAAATTAGGTAAACATTTATGTTCATTATTAGGTTTCCTTTTTCTAGGGTATTATACATGTTTTACCTCGGACTTAGATAAACATAACTGACATAGAAAACGCAACATTCTAAAGTTTGATATTATGTGTCGATTAAAGCTTATATTCAATTATGTTTCTCCATATCTCCAAATGGTGCATAAAATGTTACCGTAGTCTGTGTTGTAACGACACTCGGGCGCACAGGGACATTTTGTCACAGTAATCCAAATATATTATTTTTGTTTGGGATAAGTACTTTTGATGGTTTTACTGTGCATAGTTTGGGAAGAGAAGGTGTAATAGGGATGTAAACATCAATTTCCCGAATACACTACATCCATTGGACCCTACCTTCTCTTGGCACTGCTCTTGCTATAAAGTATTGACTACATTAAACTATGTTTATTAGATGTTGCATTTTGTATGTCGCATAGTATAAAAGGGCGTGTTACCAAAATGTAAAAATAATTGTTAAGTATTAAGTTATTTATTTAATTTATTACATAGTTCCTTCCTGAATTATATATTTAAATTCATTCATAAGAAGTGTTAGATCTGAAAAGACAAAATAGAATTAGTACATACTGTCGTTCTGTATTATTTTTAAAGTGAAAACTTCTTTAGACGAGTGCGTTCAGCACACTTTTTCCTGCTTGTTGAATGAGCCTTGGCCGTCACGCTCGGGTCTTTAACACGAATTCGGATAGAGTCGACTGACCCAAGCGAAAGAGAGAATCGGTTAAGAGCATATCATGACAATCTCTGTAATATATTAGTTCGAATAATCCTCTACCTAACTACCAAGTTATAAGCATAATGATCAACTATTAATGTATTATACTTATATTAATTTTTCAATGGGGCCTTATGTGAGATGGTAGAGCGCTCGCTTAGCATGGGAGAATTATCGGAATTTATTATCAGTTTAATAACGCAATGAACTGATAATAAAATATAGATGCTGACAAAAGTTCTGTTCTATGAATATGCCATTTTTTACACAACCAAACATCTACTTATTAAAAAAATAAGAATACAAAAATCTAGCAATAAAATATATTTTTCCAATAAAATTGTCATTTGACAGAAAGGATCCCTTTAAAGGCCAACACATTTATAAAAAACAACTTACATACGAACAAAAAATTATATACAGGTTGTAAAAGTTAAAAATCACAGTTAAAATGATCGACAGTCCGAGTTCACCTTCTGTTTTTGAAAATACTAAGTCTTTTGGTTGCTCTGGGTGTAACATTCTAAAACAAGAGAAAACAAAATTGTAGATAATGTTATAAAATTAACAAGAAAATTATAATTAAACCTAACTCAAGAAGCTGGTAGTTTAAATATCTTAAGCATTATAGTTGGAGACTTCACTTTGGCAATTATAATAATTCTGCGAATCTGTGTGAATTTTAACTTAAAACGAACAGTTTTTCATTCAACGAGGCTTAATGAACGCTTGGATAATGTGTTTGTAAGCTGTGATGCTGATTTAATCTCATCAGATGCTTTGGATCCTGATCTATCAGATCATAAGTGTCAAATTATTGAATTGGAGATACAAATACCACAGTCTCATCATGTTAGAAGGTTTGTAGACCGATAACCCAAAGAGGACTTTTTCAATTCCATCAGTTGTTTTAATTTTAATAACGATTTTTAACCTTGGTGTCGAGGAGAAATTTTCCAAGTTCATGGCAATTCTGGAGAGGGCATTTCTGGCATCTTTCCCTGAGAAAACGTACATTGTCCGATCTAATCAGGCAGATAACATCGGCTGGTTTAATAACGAACTTGGACAAATGAGGGACCATTTGCGTTTTCTTGGAGTTAAGTCAGCAATATAATGGCTGGTGCCCGACTATCCAGATAACCTACTAGTTATTCCTGGGACTCTCTTCTTAGATGGGACAGAGTATCAAGAGGTGGTGGTTCCAATAAGTTAATGTGCACAAAGTTGAATATTGTGCAGAAAGAAGGGTGCCTTGCGGAGCAATTGTGGGTTAAATGCATGTACAGAAGTAAATCAATATTATTAGGAATATTGTATAGGCCTCCACTTGTTAAATATAGGGATCTTGACTGTATCGAAACCACTTTATCTGAACTATCGCCTTGTTATAATCATACCCTACTTTTGGGGGACTTTAATATAAATTTAATGACTAAAAATCTTGAAAGTAACTATTTTGAGACACTGTTGAATATCTTTAGTTTAAAACAGGTTATTACGGATCCAACTCGAGTAAGCCGAGGCTCATGTAGTTTGATTGATATGTTATGTGTAGAAAAAGATGTTAATGTTACTGTGTCAGGTACTATGGAAATGCTGAATCTGACAGACCATAGGTTAGTTTATTGGAAGATTCAAATTGCAGCACCTGTAAATACCATAGGGAGCTGTTTGACATAGATATGCAACGGTTAGATTTAGAAAGTAGGGTGGTGCAAGGGGATTCCCTTGAGGATCGTGTGTCTATTTTCAGTGGACAGCTGACTGAGGTCTTTGATAGGCATGCACCCTTGAAAACAATAATAGCAAGAAAAGAGTACAAGCCATATATAACTGCCACTATTAAAAAAATAATAAAGCTACAGAAAAAGCCTTCAATAAGCATAAAAAAAACTAAAAATGATGTTCACAGAGATTACTATTTGGATCTTAAAAATTATCTCTCATTTGCTATAAGAAGTGATAAAAAGCATATATGACCTTTGTAATAAATAAAGCGAGGAATAATCCTAAAAAACTTTGGTCCAGCATTGATAAATGGAACATTCATTGCAAACCAAGAAACGAAATTCCTTTGCATCTTAGAGATGTCCAGGAGATTAGCAATCATTTCAGTACCGTTACTCAGTCTGCTATTCCCATTGAGGAGGGGCAACCTGATTTAATACAATACTATGGATGGATTGGGAAATGAATGTATCGAGTTTGATGTGATCTCTGTACAAGATGTTGTGGCTGCATTCACACACTTGAAATCAAAGGCTTTTGATGCTGACCAGATGAGTTATGGCATGCTACTCCTTAGCATGGATCATGTTGTATCTGTGGTCACTATCATGTTCAATAGTTTCATGCAAGTTTGCAAAATGCTGAGGTTCCTAATGTTTGGAAAACGTCCTACAGCTTGGTACTACTTGACTACAGCAAGGCATTCGACCTTATTAATCATATACTTCTCATTTCCAAGTTGGGCTACTATGGTTTTTCTGGACGGGTCTGTGTATGGTTTGCGGATTACTTGTCGGAGCGTGTGCAGATGGTGGAACTGGATGGAACGAGATCGGAGTCCGCAGAAATGCTCCATGAGGTCCCACAGGGAAGTACCTTGGGACCACTTCTATTTAATTTGTATACTTCTGACATTTGTAAATTGGTCCGGTTCTGCTGCATGCATCTATATGCAGACGATGTACAGCTTTTGCGTGTTTTTTTCACCTGAGGATTCTTGTAAGGCAATGCAGGAGATGAATGAGGACTTATTTTGATTGCCAAAAAGAGGAACTATATTATCATTGGCACTAATACAAAGCACAACAAATTTGAAAAATGTAATTTTTTAACACTAAATATTCATGGGTGCTTGCTGCCTGCTGCTGAGTCAGCAAAGAATCTTGGTGTTCTTTTTGACAAATTTTTGGACTTTCAGGGTCATGTCAATAGGAAGCTTGCTCTGGTTTACTATAAATTGAGGAGCCTCTATGAATTTAAATTTGTATTGCCTGAGCATCTGAAGCTAACATTGGTTAAATCACTTATATTTCGGCACATGGATTATTGCAATGTTGTGTATTATAACTTTCTAACAGTGGGGTATCAAGAAAGAATATAACTTGCTCAAAATGCCTGCATTAGATTTGTCTACTGCATTGGAAAGTTCAATCATATAACGCGAGTTTACAGAGAAAATGAAATTCTAAAGTATAAAGAGCCATGCTGCACTTTGCAGTTCTTGTTTACAAAATTTATAATTAACATAAACCATGTTATTTGTATGAATACTTTGTACTTAGGCAGGGCTTACACACATTGAGTCTTAGAAATGTGACTAGATTTGATATTCCGCTTCACCACACATCAAAGTTTAGGGGCTCAATTGCCCTCAGGGCTATAGTAATGCTAAATAATTTAGAAACATATGGTCTTTTTACTAGCGCCTCTCTACTAACCTTTAAAACCAAATTTAAGAAGCATATTATTATCGAGCATATTACCCAGGAATGATGTTATGTAGGAGAAGGTGTACTTTAGTTTTAGGAAGGTAGCATGTAAGAACGCGCAGGCGAATGTTGCCTTTTGTGTAATGGGAATATATACTACTGTATTTTTTTATTGCATTTTATTGTAGTTAGGGCAATTAAAGACAGCATAGTCATTCCACTGACCAAACTTATAAATTTATGTTTCAAAGAGGGTGTCTTTCCCTCGGTTCTCAAGCAGGCGATAGTTATCCCACTTCATAAGAGGGGAGATCCTGAGATGACAGAGAATTAGATCCCTTCTTCCTAAAGCTGTTGAACGGTGTATGGCCGAACAGCACACAGCATTTTTCGAAAATGAGGAACTATCCCATGAATGTCAATTTGGATTTAGGGAAAAGCAAACACAGTTTTGGGTTATTATCGAATTGATAGCTTCCATAACATGGAGTACAACACAGTCCTGTCATGTGAGCTAAGCAAGGCCTTTGATTGCATGGACCATAATATCCTTATCAGAAGCTTGAGTTCTATAACATCAATGTTGATAGCATTAGACTTTTCAGGTCGTATTTGAGAGACAGGTGTCAGAGTGTGAGAGTGAATGGGGTGTCATCGGCATATAGGGTGATGAACGTGGGGGTGCCACAGGGTTCTGTTTTGGTGCCTATATTATTTCTTATCTATGCTAATAATCTACCACTAGCAGATCCTGATTCACATTTTTTTTTTATGGCAGTGGCACACACACTAAAGGGAGATCCTATGGCGCTCGACGAGCGGTGTGTGTGCGAAGATGTTGATTGACACGGTTCTTTGAATATTTGTAGGTTGTAATTAGCGGGAAACAGATGTCCTGGAAGTGAGTTCCACAGTGATGCAGTGCGCCAGACAAAGGAGTTCTGGTAAAGCGATGTTCTAGGTGTTTCTAGTTGTACGACGAACTGGTGCGCTCCTGCCGTCTGTCGGGACTGTCTGACAGGAGTTGCCAGGGGCGGGATTATGCGGGCCAAATCCTGGGAACATCTGCCGTGAAAGTATCTGTAAAACAGAGACATCTCGGCCACATGTCTGCGATGTTCCAGACTATCCAGATTCCGGGTCAATTCCGGATCGCCGACGAGACGCACAGCCCTCTTCTGAATGGAATCCAGCATCTTTAGGGTATGCTTTGGTGCGGCACCCCAGATATGTGAACAATATTCTAAGCACGGTCTTATTTGCGCTTTGTACAGCAAGAGCAACTGCTGCGGTGTATAGAGTTTTTTGTTGCGAAATAGCGCACCAAGCTTCTGGGAGGCCGACTTTGCGATGTTAGCAACATGGTCATGCCATGACATATTGCTGTTGACCGAGACACCCAGCAGCCCGATTGACGAGGATGAAGGAATGGTCGATCCTGCCATAATGATGTCAGGGCCCGCTGTATTGGCTCTCTTAGTAAACGTTGCTGCTTGGGTCTTTGCTGCATTGAACTGGACCAAATTTCGGTCGCCCTAAGTTTGAACTTTCTCCAGGTCTTGATTAATTGCTGTAATCTGCTCCTGTCTGCGGTGATGAGTCTCAGTCGCTGGTAAGGGTTTTTCTGATCTAAAGTACTCCCTTTACCGATGAACCATCAGTATCATGTGGTGCGAGCTCACTTGAGCTTTCACTTCAGAGGTGTCAGATTGTCCGTGAGAAGGCTGAAGAATGGTTTTCAGCTAACAGATTGGTGCTTAACCAGGACAAAACCAGCACAATGGTCTTTGCTATGAGATACCTGGGCGACCGCAATACTGGCTCGTATGTCAAGTTCTTGGGAGTTCATTTAGATCCAGCACTCCAGTGGAATTGTCATGTGGATCTTGTAGCAGGAAAACTTTCTAAGAGTCTGTACCTTCTTCGTTCCTGCGTAACCCATAGGTGCTCTGAGGACAGCCTGTTTAGCGGTGTTTCATTCACAGCTGTCATGGGGTCATTCTCTCCAGGCCTGTCGAATTTTTGCTTTGCAACGGAAGGCTGTTAGAGTCATTAGCGGTCTGGGTTTCGGGGATGACTGCAGGATTGCCTTTAGAGATCTTGGTCTGCTTACCTTGCCATCACACTTTATATTTTCATGAAAAAATGTGGCCAGAAACAAACTAAAAAAATATATGAATTTTTTAGGGATTGTGCTATTTAATGTGTGACTAGCATTTGGAAGCAATGAGTGCAGCATGGCTTACCAATTACAAAAGGAATAACTGAAGCTTGAAATGCCCTTTTTTACGATGGGAAAAATGTGTAAAGCGTACAGTCGGCTTCATAAACGCATTGCTACCCGGAAAACATAACCAGTTCTATATTCTGATAATTCACTCTTAGCCTAGATAATAATTGTATTCTTATTACTAGCTTTATTAAGCATCTAGTAAGGTACTGCATACATTCAAAAACTAAATTAATAATTAAAATCTATGCTACATTAAAGCACCATTAACCGCAAACTACAAACATTACTCCAATGAACTCTTATATAAAAGCTGGCCTACCTTCAATATATACGGTTGTTTGTGGTCAACATTGTGAAGATATCGCATAGTTGACGTGTAGAAATCGGCACGTTTACAGGCGCACAATTCTCGATGCCAGAGGCCTAGATATAAATAAACGTTCTAGAAAAAATCTAGCCCTACAGAAGGTATGACTTTTAATAACGCTGACATATTGGGTGGTTTGAAGAAAATCATTGAAATACATATCATCAGTGTAGTCTCGAGGAAGCAATTTCATGCCTCAAATAGAAAGCTAATATTAACTGGTATACCGCATCTAAAGAAAGTTGAAGTTCCTGTATCCACCTTGATTAGACACGTCAATGTTAGTAATAGAAAAGGAGTTAGCCAATAAGCAACTGAATCACATTCGATCTTAACCTATATAAGAATTCATTGCAATAGAATAGACCAATCCACTAATAAATCTTGAGAATTGTGAATGACTTACGTGGTGGGCGTGGCAACGCTCTTGTCTCTGACATATTGACGGCTGAGTCGCTCAACAGTTTTTATCAGAGTATATCTTTGACTCTCTCCAAAAACTTGCCGCCATCTGATACCGATCCGAGATCATACTTAAACAAGGTTCAGGCTACTGAAATATTTGTCCTTAGGGCAACAGACGTACCCAACTGAAATAAAGGATGCTTTACGCAACATGAAAAACAAGAATTTTTCTGGGTGGGACGGACCGTCATTGAGAGTGTTCATGGCGATGCCACTGTCAACTCTTTCCGCTCTCGCTGAGGAGATAAACGTCTCATTTTCTTCTGTTTTTTTGCACACTCGCTCAAAGACGCCTTGATTGTCCCATTGTTCAAGGGAGGGGACCATGACAGTCCTTCAAACTTTAGACCTATAGCTCTTGGTAAATTGGTGGAGAGATAATGGACTTTCTAAAAAGCATATATTCTAAATATTCAACAAGCGGAACTGGTTCCGCTCATACCTGTCAAGTAGAACACAAAGAGTGCTTTTTGGGAACGCTGAGTCTAGTCGACTACAAATTGATGTGGGTGTGCCCCAGGGTTCCGTCTTGGGACCAATCTTGTTCCTTATTTACGTCAACGATCTTCCGCAGATTTTTTATGGTAGTTTGGTTTAGCACACACACTAAAGGGAGATCCTATGGCGCTCGACGAGCGGTGTGTGTGCGAAGATGTTAATTGACACGGTTCTTGAATAGTTGTAGGTTGTAATTAGGGGGGAAACAGATGTCCTGGGAGTGAGTTCCACAGTGATGCAGTGCGCCAGACAAAGGAGTTCTTGTAAAGCGATGTTCTAGGTGTTTCCAGTTGTACGACGAACTGGAGGCGGGCCAAATCTGCCATGAAAGTGTCTGTAAAACAGGGACATCTCGGCCACATGTCTGCGATGTTCCAGATTCCGGGTCGCCGACAAGACGCACAGCTCTCTTCTGAGTGGAATCCAGCAGCTTTAGGATGTGCTTGGATGCGGCACCCCGGATGTGTGAGCAATATTCTAAGCACGGTCTTATTTGCACTTTGTAGAGCAAGAGCAACTGCTGCGGTGTATAGAGTTTTTTTGTTGCGAAATAGCGCACCAAGCTTCTGGGAGGCTGACTTTGCGATGTTAGCAACGTGGTCATGCCAGGACATATTGCTGTTGACCGAGACACCCAGCAGTCCGAGTGACGAGGATGAAGGAATGGTCGATCCTGCCATAATGATGTCAGGGTTTGCTGTATTGGCCCTCTTGGTAAACGTGGCTGCGTGGGTCTTTGCTGCATTGAACTGGACCAAATTTCTGTTGCCCCAAGTTTGAACTTTCTGCAGGTCTTGATTAATTGCTGTAATCTGCTCCTGTCTGCGGTGAAAAGTCTCAGTCGCTGGTAAAGGTTTTTCTGATCTAAATTGGGAGATAAGGGTAATGTCATCTGCAAAACTTTAAACAGGATTATTCGTTTCGGTCAGCAGGTCATTAATATAGATGGAACAGAGTTGGTGAAAGTATTGTGCCCTGAGGCACGCCCGCGTTAATCGTGAATGTGTCTGAGATGTGTCCATCAACTACAATATTCAGAGATCGGTTTTTAAGGAAACTGGCAAGCCAGCTGCAGAGAGAGGGCGGCAGTTTGTTGAGCAGTCCGTCATGCCAAACTCTGTCGAATACCTTCGAAATATCCAACGCAATCGCTCAAGACTCTCCGTAGTTCTCAATTGCCCTACTCCATATATGAGTGACATAGGACAATAATCCTGTCGATCTCTCTTTGGGAAAGCCATATTGATTATCGCTGATTATTCTGTTGTTCTCGAGGTACTTGAGTAGTTGCTGATTGACTACACGTTCCATGACTTTGCAGATTATTGGAAGCAAGGCAATCGGGCGATAGTTTGAGGGTGTGGTTTTCTTGCCTTTTTTTGGAACAGGATGACAGATATTCCATCCGGTCCTGATGTCTTTTGCGTATCTAGTTCTTTAACGACTTTACGAATATCACGGTGATGAAACTTGACTTCTGCCATGGTAGTGTTGATCTTCCATATGGTAGGGAGAGCCTTGCCTTGGGGGATGTCTAAGGTAGAGTGCGATGAAAACATTTTGGCGAGCATGTTTGTTTCTTCTTTGGCTGTAGTCGCCGTGATGCCACGTTCGTCTGTCAAAGGTGGGAGATACGTTTTTGTAAAATTATTGCTTACTACCTTTGCCACCGACCAGAAATTTCTGTAGAAGTGGTAATTCACAAACCGTTGTAATAAGTTTGTGGTCGGAAGTACCTAATGGCGGACCAACTGTAATTGTGTACTGGTCAGGACTGGTGGTTAGAAAAAGATCCAGGAGGGCGGCGAATTCGCCCCTCTCTGAGATCCGAGTTGGTTCGTCTACAAGTTGAGCAAACCCGCAGCTGATGGCAAATGCTTCAGCTTCTCTACCTTCGTTGTCGGTCTTGTTGTGATGTTTGAGCTAGTTGGTGTTGTGGGCATTGAAGTATCCCAGAAAGATTATTTCTGAATTGGGGTGATCGACCTGTATTGAGTCAAAAGTGGTAGCTAGTGTTGAGAAAAAGCTTTGGTAGGCTCTATCGCTCGGAGGGCGATAGAGACAACACATAAACTTGGTTAATCCCTTGGCGGTGAAGTTGAGCCACACGACGTCAAGGTTGTTCTGTTCAAGTGTTCAAGGTCGCTTCGGACAAAATGGCATATTCCGAACTAATGTCTAAATCGGGTATGTAAGTCCTAACCAGGATAAGAGTAGTTTACTGTTGTTGTTGTAGAACATACTTGTGTTTCTGTAAGGGCTAGTATGTGTGGTCTATTTGCTTGTAGATGTTGGTGCACCGAATTTATGTTTGTATTTAGGCCTGTGACATTCCGTTTTTGGTCTTTAATTATAAGTAAGTTTTGGTACCAGTTGCTCTTTTTCGCAGTGCTGAATGTAATAATTGATATATCTTGCGCGTGCCTCAGGAAA
The DNA here is from genome assembly GCA_016904865.1 of Pissodes strobi. Lineage (NCBI taxonomy): Eukaryota > Metazoa > Arthropoda > Insecta > Coleoptera > Curculionidae > Pissodes > Pissodes strobi. Next base: position 117,880 of record MU186440.1, read on the forward strand.
TCCGTTTTGATTGGAGCGACTAGGAACGTCGCAGTAAAATTTTTTGGTGCGCGGGCTCCTTCGGTCATGGCGCGAAGGGGTCGACTTGTTTCGCGAAAAAGGTTCGGTCCTTTTTCCAGAGAAGCCATTTAATGAGGTAGTCGATTCTAAAATTTATTTATGCCGAGTTAGTCTGTGGCGGATTTTGTCGACTAGCTGGTAGTTATTCCCGTTTTAGCTGTGGAACTTCGTTTTGATTAAATATAGTGTTGTAAATACTATACGGGAAGGATTTATGAAACTGTTTTTTTTACTGGTGAAGAGCGCCATTTTTAGTGCTGGGCAGTTCTTTCTTGTGCCGTGTAGTGTAGCCCTCTATCTGAGGTAAGTTTTCCTTATAAAATGCTGATGTTTTGTGATTTTCTGCGTTTTCCGGGTTTAATTTAATTGCATTTTTTTTGTATTAATTAGCTTTTCGTCCCTATCGAACAATAGCTTAATTTATTGACGTGACGTCATCCTAATTAGGGATTTGATTCGAGTTGATAGTTCTTTCTGCTACTCGGGCGACCTAGTTTATTATTTAATGGTTATCAAATTAACTATGTTATTCGTTTTGGACTTCACCTAGTAGCCAAATTATGCGAGAAATTTTAGCTTTTGGGGCATCTATATTCGAATAAAATCGTCGTAGTTATTTGTTCTAGGGATTTTTACTATCTGCCAAAGTAATCCTTTTATTGTATTTCCAATGAAATGTAACGTAGATTTTTGACAATTTGAGTAGTTCGATTTATTTGACCAATTCAAGGCAATTTAGTTACGGGGGTAAAATATAACCATTGATTTCGATTTCGCTTTATACCAATGTCAACTTTTTGCTACAGCCTTTAAGTAAATAATGCTAAGACCGCTGATTTTTTTCAGTACGTAGTGGAGTCTTTGCAATGGAAATTATGAGTTTTACTTTTAATTTTAATATTTATTTTTGCAAACAACTCCTAGAGATTCGTGTTGTTTGATGCTTTTAGTTATTAATTAGACACTAAACCGGGAAGTTCGGTTGTTGGGAGCTAGTTAATGCAGTTTCGTTTATATTTAGATGTCGTATTAGGGGAAGCCTCCCATCATATCGTATAATTAAGATAGTCCATATTTTTGGCGTATTTTGGTTCATTGTCGTACACTTTATTGAATTTTGTTCTCGATTGATTAAAAGTAAGATAAATGCACGCTATCTTTTGATATAAACATTGGAAAGTCGTCCGGATTGACTATTTGCCAAACTCGTTTAGGGCAATGTTTATATTCGAGTTTTTTTGCTACAATTGGTTCACTATGTGGATCGTACTTGAACTTTTCTCTTGAATTATCGTAATCCGGAAAGAGCTATGCATTTTATTTTATAATAATATTTTTGGGTCAATCCGACTATTTATTTGTCTAAATTTATTCAGTATGATTCTCCATTCAAGTTCAATTTAGTGCCTTTTGTTCATTAATTAGCTCATCTTAGAATTCTTTTATCGATACAGCGTGCATTTTATCCGTGCCAGTCTAGAAACAATTCATTTAATTGCGTTCATTTATCTTTTATTTCGTATAAGTAAGTAAGTAATTAGAAATTATTAAGAGTCTCAATTTTTTCAATTGACTTCGTAAAGACTTTACTATGGCTGTTATAGCTTTCAATGATTATGCACGTTTATTTTTGTGGTGCCAAACTGGGCCCGAGCTATTAGACTGTTTATTTTCTCCTTTTAAAAGACACTACATTTATGTTTAACTGATGTTGTCGGCTTCCCTTGGTCGAATCTAATGTGTGTAGTTTTTTTGTATTACTGATATTAGGCTATAATTGTACTATATCCCGATTGCTCAAATATATTATTACGTGGGTGGGTTTCTCATTTAATCTTTGTTTTTTGACTCTTTAATCGATAATTTGAATGTCTGTTAAATTATTGGTTTTCTGGAAAGATAGTATATAATTGCAATAGTTTCACATGTCGTGGTGACTCGTTACTAGGAAATGTTCCCATTCCTAGGGCCGTTCCCTGGGGTAGGAGATAATCTGCTGTTCCACCCGACGAGGTTTTAGATAGAGGCTTCACCAGGCAGAACCTTGGTGGTTTGCTTACCTGTTGTAATTCTGGACTAGCGGAGCTAGTCTACCTGGTGTGACCAAGTCGTTCCTTGGACCGGCAAGACGTGTCGGACGCTGAGGGTATGTGCCACCCAGCCGGGTGCTAGACTAGAGCCACCCAGCTGGGGCGTTAGATTTAAATCATTGTGTTTGTAATATTTGTCATGTTTTCCAGTTGCGCACCATATTTCCAATTAGTTTAGTGCGCACCATTTATCCTAGCCTTTACGTGATCACGACACCGCGCGGTAGACCAAACCTAAGTTTTCTTTATACTACCCCAATTACTTGCGGGGGTTCTTAAGCGTTTAAGTAGTGCCCACTTCATTTTTTTTTTAACTTTAATCTTTATAAAGTTTGGTCGACCACGGATCATTTTTCTTTTATACTTATATGTAGCTAAATTTTTTTATTAGATAAGGTAGGTTTTTTTTGGATTCAAACCACCCTGTCTCATACCAGGGAAAAGGAAAAAAGGATTTATATCAGAAATTTTGGGCGTTAGCCATTTACTTGTACGCTATTGTCTTTTTCACCTTTTTTTTATTGGCCCATTTATTTCTTTTGAATAAAGTGATAGTATTGTATTTGCGGCGTTTTTATTTGGCTTCGCAATCTGTTGTAGTTTAAGATTTTAGTTCGTCTAGATCGTCGTAGGCGTTCACTACCTTTGTCATTCTTACCGGCACGGTTTATCTTGAGGAACCGAGGTCTTGCAGTAAGTTTCAAGAATAACGCGGGTATCTCCAGTTTCGACCCACAATTCTCTTGCAGCAAGACGTTGCAAGAGCAAGACGATAGTTGCAACGTTTCTTGCACTTTGGTTTTACATGTCGCAATTCTCTTGCAATTGCGACTTGCTACCAACCTTTGAAATCAAATCCAAAACATATTGTGGCAGCAATTTTTTTTCTTTTTATGACTTTATTTTTCGAAATTTGATTCATTTTATTTATACATAAAAAGTAACAACCAAATATGGACTAAACAAACATCCATCAACTGTCAAGCGTATCTAGTGACTTTATCGGGTCTCGGTGAGACTGATATTACTAGAATTTCCCCCAGACTTGCACTTGCAGATATATCGAGTAGAAGCGATAAGTTGCAAGTGCAAGAGACTTGCGACTTTGGATCAGCTGGGTCTCAACTGCGCATGCGTTCGGGCAATATCTCTTGCGTCTTGCATGGTCTTGAACAAACTCTTGCAGCATGTAAAACGGCCTTAACGAATTCGGTGGCGCCCAAAGAACCTCTCGCCGGAGCAGCGGGCAAATTGCGCCCACACTTTACAACTTGCTACAGGGCCGTGCATTCCGATCTTGCCGGGTGTTTACTTTAATGAAGGAGATCTGGTCGAATTCGGTAAGTGGATATTAATACTACTCTCGGTGGAGCTCGTCATAGCTCCACGAGCATCGAACAACTTCAAAAAAAAACCATAATTCTTTTAAACAATAAAAAAAAATTATAATATTTCTATAAACAGAAAGCGCATCGCAGGCCTCTTATGTTGCAGAAATATATTCTAAATTGGTTCGGTATCTTTGCTGTCTGTGAAATGCGGAATGAAGGGCTCCCAGAGCCACCCAGCGCCCGGAGATCTGAATGGCCGGGGAGTTTACTTCGGGAATAATTTGATCCTGGAAGCACCATAATGTCCATATATTCCTACTGTGGAACACGGAACCACCAGCGCGAAAGCTGAACGTGATTCGGAAAAACCACTTAGCGCTTCCCAGTTCTGATGGGGGTGGTCTTTCACCGGACGATGCGAGTAGGCGTATGCATCTACCACCTAGGGCCGCTTCTACTAGAAGCATCGGCCTCAGACTCATTCCTTTGGTGGTCCCTAGTCTGACAGGGATAAGAATGGGGTTTGTTGGATCACTCTCCAGTGATCAGCTTCAGACTTTGTACTTTGGGGTTCTCCAGCCTGGAGGAGGACGATGAGACCTGACGGGCCACATCCCGCGCGGCAATTAAGGGCAAATTTACTCTCTTTGCGGATGATACGACAATACTTTGGCATGGTTCAGATCCTAATTGGCTAAAGGCTACTATTGATGAAGACTTAATTCTGGTAAAGTCATGGTGCGAGTCTAACAGGTTGACATTTAATGTTTCTAAGACCAATATTTTGACTTTCAAATCAGTCCATCTGACACTAGCAAGTTTTTGGGTTTGACAATTGAGAAGCAACTAAAATTTAATCCCCATGTCTCTTCTTTCATAAATAAACTGTCATTTAACTGTTTTGCTATTAGAGTAATTGCAAATTCACTTGGATTTAGTGTGGTTAAAAATGCCTATCATGCCCTCAATGAGTCTCATCTTAGGTATGGCGTAGTGTTTTGGGGGTGTGCTCTCAGTTCTTATTTAACTCACTATTTATGTTGCAGAAAAGAGCCATCCGTTATATGTGTCGAGTTCCTTTCCGAACCCCCTGTCAAGGCTTATTGTTGAAAAAATCTGTGCTGACACTGTCTTCTATATTTATACTGGAGACAGCCTGTCTTATACATAAAAAATATAAGCATCGGCTTAACCCTCCATTAGATTACAATTTTCGAAATTCCTTCACACTTGCACTGCCCATCCCAAAAACAGAGCGGGTAAGGGCCTCTATTATTTATGGGGGCAGGAGGGTTTTAACCACCTGCCTCTTCGCATAAGAAAATTGGAATGTGGAGCTAGTTTCAGATTTACTGGCAAGAAGCAGAAGCATTTGTTCTCTGGAAAAATATTTTAATACAAACTTTTGTTTATTTATTTACTTGTATTCATCAAACGTTTTGTATTTGTTTATGTTTTATATGTAAAAAATTAATTTCTACTGTCAGAATGTAGATTAATTAGTTTTAATTTATTAACTGCTTTGTTACCAACACTTCTGTTTATAATAATAAAGCGATATTTGACTTTGACTTTGGCAATAGTCTACTAAACAAACTCAATAACAGCTAAAGGCAAGGTAAAAAAATTGCATTAAAGCTAAATCTTAAGCTTTAAAGGGCAAAGTAATTTAATTATGTACATAAATTTCATCTCTGTGTAATGTGACTCAAGATTATAGAAGTAATCAAAAGTGTAAAAAAACGTGGAATCCAAAGTAGGGTCATGTAATTCATATAACTTGTAGGTTCATTTCCAAGAGCAGAAAATAAGAATTTTTATATTGCTACTAGTTTATGGCGTCTTGAGGTGAACTTTTGCCTTGTGCCATTTCGTCGTTTTAAAATACTAAATTGGGGCTTTCCGCATAGTTACCTTATATTGGTAGAAATCCTTCACGCAGTCTCTTCCAAATTCTTTTAATTATTCAATACCTGGGCTAACAAAATACATAAAACCGCATGCACTACAACTATATACACTAGTCTACAAGTCTAACTACCATTAAAGGAAATCCATCCCGCTACAGAAAAAGGAAGCGATCTGGTTGAACAGGCGAGCGGCAAAGAAGAAACTAAAGTAGCTACAGGAAAGGCAAGCGTAAGACAGACTTTTCATTATGCAAGCTACTGGAAGCGTTACCTCAGTATTATTGCCGCCATCTTTGAAGCCTTTGAACAAGGCTCTGATTCGGTTGGGAGTGATCTGAAACGAAAATATGCAAAAATTATCAACGTAAAATAAGTCGTTTGAAAACTTACTTTTTTGGGCGTTGCACTATTTGCCTCCCTCAATGGCTGAAGTTCGTTGCCTTGCAGCGATGACCTCCCTCCATTTTTGCTAGGCGTAGGCGGACCTGGTTTCTTGTACGAGGTCGTTCCAAAGTCCTTTTTCTGTCGCGGTTTTTCCCCTGGAAGAAGTCTGCACGTGCTGTCTTCAAAGTCTACGTTACCAGCCTGAAAAGAGAAAATCGTTCTATAGCTTATTTACAAAATTCGGCGTCATTCTTAATAATTAACGTTCATTACGTTTGACTCAAATAGGAGAGGTGTCGATCAAACACAAAAACTATCTATCGAACTCGATGGAATCGAATAAGAATTACCTTGATCTCATCTTCCTTAAATCGTGTAGGGCTGACGAACTGCATCTCAGCCGGATAGGAGCTCTTCAAATGAGGTGGTACCATCGAATTTCTCCACGCTAATTGCGACATTCTACTGGCATTAGATTCTCGACCTATAACAAATACTTTCCAAATTTTTTGCTTGGTCTTAACGGATTAAATTAATATATAAGTGACCGGTACCAAACTTTTCAATATCACCACTGAAAAATGTTCCTAGAAAATCAGATTGAAATTTCCTGACTGATCCTTACCATCAAGTATTACTCCAGATGAGTAATAAAGCATTTTGGGCATGGAAAGTTCTTAGTATTAAAATGACAATGGAATCTTAGCTTTTATTCAAATTGAATTGATTTTCTGATATCAAATTTCTAAATTTTAATTCATTCAGAGATGTAATTCTCATTTTTAGCTGATAATTCAGTGTGAGACATAAAACAGCAATTATTCTGCTTGGACTTGGAACATGGATAGGGTCAGTGTGTTCTTGAATCAGTCATGTGGTTGAACGCCTTTCAAGCACTCTCTTCTTACTGAGTGGGTTTTGCCTGCCCCCTTTTTAATTCAGGGCCTTCACCATTCGTTGGATTATTTCCACAACAATAAATAACAGCACTTTTACCATAAAGCCACAAAAATATAGAACTTCTAAAGAATTATGAAACTAACCTGTGACGGGAAGGCAGCGTCCTTCTTTGAGATCATCCAGGTATTTGTTATTAAACAGATCATCGTCTTCATCTTCCATTTCTAAGTTTTGTCCTATAACAGAAGAAAATATGATATACAATTCGACTGTGTCCGAATTTCGTATGTTACCTTCGATTCATATTTTAAAATTTACCTGTTCCGAGTTGAAAATCTATTAGAATCAAAAATATATATTTCGGCAATCAAGCTGTGGCTTAAAAGAGCATATTTAAACTAAATATTATATGTTGCCACACTTTATATGACATTTAGAGCAGCGCTAAGAACCATAGATCTAAGTCATTAATTCAAATTGGGGCGCATTGCCCCCCCCCCCCCCCTTTTTCATCGCTAAGTCCCAGTCGCGGCAAATTGTTCTCGCCCAACTGCTAAATTAAGCATTTGAACAAAAAATATAGAGAAATAACCCAGTAGAGTTAGTTTTCAATATTATAAACCTTATATAATACCCTTTATGTTTTTATTAGTGGATCTTCAGTGCATAATGCGTTTTTGCAGATACAAAAACAACTATACCCAAAAGACAAACCTGTAGAACCAAAAAACCTTAGTGATACGAGGGGGACCTTACACATATCACGCTGTTCGGCTGTAAAAAACACTACCAGCAATATTAATTTTATTAAACAAATAACGACCACTGTTATTGTGTGATAGCTGCAACAGACAGATGCACAGAACTTGCCCTGGCTTGAAAGCTTCGAAGCTCAGAGTTATGGAACTCAAAGGGAAGCGAACTCTGAAGTTTTTGTGCAAAGACTGCAACAGTGGTTTGTTGCAGGTTCCCAAGCTTTTGAAAGTTGTGGGTGAAATGATAGCTGAATTTATGGAACCCAAGGCAAACATCAATATAAACAAAGGTAATGCAGGCGTGGAAGTTGATGTTATGTAGGAATTCGAGGATTTCCAAAGACGGTCAGAAAAGATAATATTGTTCAACGTCCCTGAAAAGAATAGAGACGAAAATGATGTTGCTTCGTTTCTCGGAAATCTGGCGAAAAACGCCAATCATTTACAAATTGCCCGAGTTGGCAAAAAAAAAATAAAAACAGAAGACGTGCTCTGAAGGTAACGTTGAACAGCTCTGAGATAGCACAACAACTATTCAGAAACCGTTCTAGGCTCAAAGGGACTCATTTCTACTTGAGCGCTGATCTTACCCAGAGCCAGAGAGCAGCTGAAAGGGTTGTTTTCCACGAACTACGTACCAGAAGAACACAGGGCGAGGACAATCTGCAGATCCGATACGTGTAGGGAACGCCTACTATAGCAGCAAAGAACTGAGTGCAGTTGCAATCAATTCAGTTAGCTTGTCTGTGTATTACTTTTCGCGGTCTTAGGACAAAATTGCAAATGCTGTTACAGAATGCCTCTTCTTTTTTAGTGAAACGTGGCTCAGTGGTGACTTCTGTAACTCTGAATTATTCATAGATAACTTATTCAGAAAAGATCGTTCTGAAGAAACTAGCCATTCACGCGGGGCTGGTGTATACTGATTGCAGTTCGAAAAGAGATAAAGTCGTGGTGTATTTCATCCTCAGTGGATATTGAACAGTTGTTTGTACTGGTTGGTTCTGGCAGAGGTACTGGCTCAGTCTATTTCCCTCCTTGTTTACCTACTATCAAATACCAGATGTTTAGTGACAATGTCGAATCTCTTGCTAAAAGGTATCCTGATGTGGGGATTAATATATTGGGTGATTTCAATCTACCTCGAGCTGGACGGGGGAGACAGGAGTCGAGTTGAGCACGTTTTGCACTAACCAACACTCCTCCAAATGAAGTCAAATGGATCCTTACTGCCATACAATGGCCTGTTTCAGGTGAACCAGGTACCAGTGGGTCTCTGTTGCAGATTCGAGTGTTAATGTCAGTCGGGCGGATGAGCAATTGGTTCCAATTGACGGCTATCATCCACCACTAAGCCTTGAAATAAGTATTGAGTGTGGCCATTTGAACGCTGGTATGATATGCGAAGGCTATTATAGAGATTTTAAAAATAGTTATTTTTTTTGGAATTTGATTGATTGGGACTTTTTGCTGGTGGGGAAACCTTTGGCTGGCCATGACTGCCTTCTTTACGATACTTTGTTTAGCAATGGAAATGTAAGGTATGTAATATTCAGAGGAGCTCAAAACCGCAGTCCTGTCCAAAAAGAGAGCATACAAAGCTTGCAAGGAGAGTCAGTCACCTTTAGATCATAGGGAATTTTCAAGATTGAGAAAAATCTGTCCAAAATTAACTTCACAATGCTATCAAAGATATATTTTCCTTACTGAGAACTTTGTAAATAGTGATTTGAAACAAATTTTCAATTTCGTCATAGTTCATTTCGCCATCTAGATGGCGAAATGAACTATGAAAATATCAAATGCTCTTCTGACAAGGAGATAGCAAATGATTTTGCATACTGTGATAATCATATTGATAATGGTTTATATAATTTACAAACTAATAATATTAATGTTTCACACTGTGATATAGCTATTTCAAGTACATATAACAAGTTGTCTGATTTGGATGAATAAGGGCCCAGTTTTGTTCTCTCACGTCCACTTTTCCATATTTTCTATAAATCGTTGAACTCCGGGACCTTTCCTTACTGTTGGACGTTAAGCTCTCTAAGCATTATTAGTATTATCCACAAAGTTTTTGAAAATATAATCTGCGACTTTTTGTCATCTAAATTAGATGGCGACCTTATCGACCAATAGTTTGGATTTAGATCTGGGAGTAATTATATACCTAGCAGCTGGACTAAAATCAGAGTGATGTACATCCCAAAGATGAGACGTACGGAATCAACACATAACTCATGGAGACCAATAAGTCTGACCTCCGTTCTGTTGAAATGCATGGAAAAGATACTCGACGTGCACATGTACCCACTAAATGCTCACTAATATTGCGTATCAGACCGGCAAATCTACAGAACTAACACTAAACAACCTTGCCGGGAACATAACACAAGCGTTAGACAACAAGACTATCGCGGTGGGTGTGTTCTTAGACATTGAAGGAGCATTTAATAATGCATTACCAAACTCCTTATACACAGTATTAGCTGAAAGAGGGGTTGAACCACAAATAAGGAATTGGATCGGAAGTATGTTAAATTGCAGAGTAGGCACAATAACGCGACAAGGGGAGAGCTATAGATTCAGGGCTGCTAGGGGATATCCGCAGGGCGGGGTTTTGTGCCCCTTCTGTGGTATCTCCTGATGGATGGTCTGTTGGCGATCCTCTCGCTGTGGGATGTGGAGGTGCAGGCATACGCGGATGACCTAATAAAACCGATTAGAAGCAACTCGCAAAGAACAATCTCAGGGGATCTGCAAGAGGTGGTAACCGTGGTCTATGACTGGTGTGAAAGGGAACAACTATCTATGACCCACACAAAACAGTTATAGTACCGTTCACAAAAAAAGGCTGGACCACCTTTACTCAAAGGAGGAACTATTCCATTTGCGAATACAGTGAAGTATCTGGGAATTACCTTAGATAAGACACTTAACTGGAATGCGCATCTGGATAAAATTGCCGCAAAAGCGAAACTGTCACTATGGACCTGCAGACGCATTTGTTGCAAAACATGCACTGGCTCTATATTGCGGTCATAAGACCAATGATAACATAAGGAGCAGTAGCTTGGTACTCTAAGAGCTTACAGAGCTCCGCGAGAATCACATTATCTACCTTACAAAGACAAGCGTATCTGGCAATTAGTGCCGCCGTCGGCACAACACCCACTGGAGGAGGCTAGATGGGCAAAGTATAGATTGACACAGGCGATGGCACTACACCCACTGGAGAAGGAGGCCAGATGGGCAAAGTATAGATTGACACAGGCGATGATAGTCATGGTGCCCTACAGGCTGGAAAATGCCAATGAGCAGGATGTGTCTACCATCAGATGTTATGCCTACCAAACTACCTGTTACCATGCCTATGACGTCCTCCTACCAGAGAGGAACGAATGGGCGAAAGACTCGGAACATCTGAGAATAACAGAGAATAGTATTGGTCCACTGACGGCTGCAAGACCAATGATGGTGCAGGTGCCGCTGCATGGAATAAAACTGGAAAGGTTGAGCTTAAGTGTTCCCTAGGCAAACATTCAGGCTGAAGTTAAGGCCATTGATATGACTGCTCAGTGGCTCATCGATAGAAACTGGAAAGACAAGTCACTCAAAATTTTCTCGGACAGTCAAGCAGATTTAAAAGCTCTTGGATCCAGCCGTTGTTCATCCAAGACAGTATGGAACTGCCAGGAACTACTCACCAAACTAGGTAGAGAAAATAAACTTACACTGATCTGGATACTTGGACATACAGGATATGAAGGCAACGAAAAAGCTGATGCTCTTGCTAAGCAGGCGGCCGCAACGGCCTTCATAGGACCAGAACCAGTACTGGGAATAGCTTATAACACAGTTAAAGAAGCCCTCTCCAGGTGGACACAAAAGCAATTTGTAGACAAATGGAGAGAGTTGCCAGGCCTAACTCATTCAAAGATGGCGGTGAATCTGCCATCAGGAGTGAGAACTGGACAACTTCTTCAACTTGGCCGACAGCAGGTACAGGCTGTAGTTGGCATGTACACTGGTCATTGTCGGCTAAGAAGCCACATGAACAAGATAAGGTTCTCCGAAGAAACAAAAATGCCGCTTGTGCTTGGAGGACGAAGAAACAATGCCACTGTCCAGCAATGGAGAGAACCAGACAATTGGAAATTCTCAAATCACACTTGCGGATTTGAAAACTATCCACCCCAGAAAGCTGTTCGATTTCATGAAAAGGATCGAGCCTCTGGCATAGTGGAAACCACAGATGTGAGCCACAACAGACAAGGGTCGCAGTGGAGGGTTCTTTTTGAGCCCACTCACGTGTACAAATATGAATAGATCTGGGAAATCAACTGAACTAAACTTACTACTGTATGAAGAATTTCGGTAGGGTTCAATGGAGAGGGGATTCGAGGTACATTGCATATATACGGATTTTGCATAGGCGTTTGACAGAGTTAATCATGGGATTTTGTCTGGGAAATTGTGTGAGCTTAGAATCAATGGTAGTCTGTTGGATTGGTTGACAAGTTGTATATGCTTATGGGTTGCTATTTAGTATGTAACCATTTGTAATTATCTGTTTTTATTGTTGTAAAATATTTTTAATAAATAAATAATAGAAAATAGCGTTCACTCTCTAGAGGCATACGGGCTCGTGAACAATATTAATTTGAGCTTTTGGTTAAATTTAGAAGTTTTTTTTTGTGAATTCTTGTCGAAAATAAAGAATGCTTCTAATTATTTAAGACAGTGATATTTTAAAAAGTTTCGCATTACTGGAATAGTATCATATAGGCTAGATTCTGAATTTGAAAAGTTATGTACTGCGGCTCTAAAAAACTCATCGGCTAATAATAATTAATTATCAAAAAAATTACCTCACTTAAAGAGGACAAATGCGTTACTAAAAAAGTGATTTTCAGGCTAAATTATATTATCCCATTATTGGCCGAATCACTTCAGAACTTCGTTGGAGACTTGACGAAGATGCTAGTGTTCTAAAGGGATTTAGTGCGTTAAACCCGTTTCGTCCATTATGGATGTTACATGTCCGTTAAAAACAATTTAAAATTATTACCAAAAACCATCGGCAGGTATGAAATTAATCATGATGTTTAAATAAAGACCTTATCAGACCTTGCAATTCGTCTGCAGGAATTTAATTTAGTATTTCACGAAATAAATAAATTGTGTTACATTGCGATAACCGTACCATCTTCAAGTGTGCCAGTTGTGAGAGGTTAATGGCTTAAAAATAATACAAAATTAACACAGTGTCCCTTACTTTGTAACTATACATTTTCAGGTGAACTGCAAACCTATTTATTATTTTCAAATGTGCAGTAGATTCTCTAAGATGTACAGGACGACACCAAGGAGTAAATGGGTACTAGCTGCATATTCCCAAATTAGTGTCGCATATGACCGGTGAGAGCGGAAAGTTGCAATCGTAATCACCGAGAGAAACGCTTCATTGATGCTAAAATTATTATTCAGTTCCAACAAAGTCCCAGGAGAGTTGAGATATGGTGTTATTGAACATAAACGAATCACTCTCTTTTATTGATCTACATGATACCCCGATTATACCAGAACGAAAAATTAATATAACCAATTACGCCATTACTCACCAACACTGTTAATGGATGTCCTCCTGGAAACAGTAATAGTCTCTTCAATAATATCTCCATGTTTCAAACGTGATGGCAACGTCGACATTTTTCTATCTCGCATCATCCTATCGACAGAGTCTCTACCGTGCAAGTTAGAAGCACTCTTGACTTTCGGCAATTGTTGCTCCCTACAAAAACAAGACAGTTTAGTTTTAAGCATTGGTGCGTCTAAATATACCCGATAACAAAAGAGAATACCCACTTGACTTGACAAAACTAACAACGACCGTCTTCGATCCCTAAAATACGCAAATGTTCCTGGATTGTAAGTAGTAATTTTTTCTCCTTTATGCTAATTCCTTCCGCTTATGCATTAAATAAAGAATCTTTTCAAAGCACAGCTTCGAGTTTAGTTTGAACTTATCGTTAATTTTTAAATCAAATATTTCCTACTGTTTAGACTTGATCTTATTTGGACATGTCTTACCTTACACTGTCTCGTATCAACATTGTACTTGAACTGCTCATCACACTGTCCCTGTCGGCCACCTTGTTTCCTCTACCTCTCAAAGAAATGCCTTGTTTGGTAGCGTTTTTTTCTAACGGGACGGTTTGCAGGGATTCTCTGAAAAATCACGAAATTTAATACAAAATGTGAAACGTAAAAAAATACTCCATGATCATTAGAATTTCAACTTACCGGGATGAGTATTTGTCTTTAGCTTTAAGCATGTCTCTTTCAATTTGAAGCATGTTTATTCTCTGTTCGGCGTCAAACAATTCGTTTCTTAGATCGTCATTGACTTTTTGTAGGTAAGCCTAACAAAAAATTAAAATTGCTAAATGTATAAATTGCAAGAAAATATACATACATACTATATGCATGGTATTATCTAGTGTAGATACTAAGCGTACAAATTACTACTGGCTAAATTAATAATTTCATGATATACCTTTGATTTGAATACATACCACATCTCCTTGGTCACTTTTCACTTTTTGCATTTCCTTATTTACTTCTTCTCTGTATAATTTAAGCTGAAATAAGGAAATGAATAAATAATATACATATAGTAAGACGTGAATAAAAAGAAAAGGCAATATTCAAATAGAGGTCTGGAGTCTCTTTTCTGAAGTATACAAAAGCCTGTTCGTTATGAATCTGACTCTGAATTACTTTGAAAAGGAAATGATGATGTCAGATCATTGCCTTATTTACAAAATAATAATAGCTTATGTCCCCACTTTATGGCTCAGCAAGGCCCAATAAACGATAATCTTAGTACTAGTGCTTTCTGTTGCTCTCAAATAAATTTAACACTTTCTTCAGAAGTGTATGTAAACTCCATATTCAAACTACAGCAGAGCACAGAAACGCATCAAGTTTAGTCACGATCACGACATTTTAAGACAAAATTTAGGTTCTACCAATTCAGCTGTTTTATTTTTTTTTTACCAAAATAGCCTTTTAAAAAATTTTACGGTACAAATTGCTAAATTTCTTAATACGTTTTATATGGATTACTTTAATGTGTAACGCTTTATAATGCTTGCTTACTTAAATAGATTTCGTAATTAGTCTCCTGATAATACTACTTTATTATGACAGCCAATTTGACTCAACGCACCCTCAAGAACTTGTAAGACGGTGTCAAAATTGCCAGATGGTGACCCATCTAAATTCAAAATATAGATTTTAATTTTTTTTTATAAAAACTCCGCATAATTCGATAGTTTTCTCCACACATCCACATCCAGTCAAAGCTGAATATTCCAAACATGGATCCAGGAAAATCGCTGAACCACCCCATTGAACACCATCTCTGCCTCGATCCCTACAGAATGCTGCCGGTTTCATATATTTTCCAACACGTGTTAGCTCTATTTCATTAGAACTAAGCCAGTGTTCATTTATGCAGACAATATTAAAGCCCTTTTCTTCCAAGAATCCCTCAAGTAGACCTACTTTATTTCGCAAGGATTGAATATTGATGTGAAACAAGCTGATTAAAGTTTCTAGGTTTGATGAACCTGTGGAGTCCCCAGGCGTTGCAGGTTCAGAAAATGGTTTATTGCGATACCTTTCGGCCACAAATCGTTGGTTCTCAACACTCAATTTAAAGAGCGGCTACTGGCAAGTAGCATTGACGAACAGGATAAGGAAAAGACTGTCTTTTCTACCGGAAGTGGTTTATATCAGTTTCAAGTTATGCCCTTTGGAGTATGCAATGCCTCCGCTGCTTTTGAGCGTCTTATGGAAGTTGTTCTGTGAGGCTTCACTTGGAAGACATGCCTGGTATATTTTGATGATATAATGGTAATGGGAAAAACTTTCGAAGAGCACCTACAACACTTGCATGAAATGTTTACTAGAATCAAGACTGCTCAGCTCTTACTGAATCCAAAAAAATGATTTCTTTTCCAACAAAAAGTTCAATTTCTCGGGCATGTCGTGTCATCAAAGGGAATCCAAACCGACCAACAAAAGATTACAGCAATCAAAGACTGGCCTCGTCCTCGCGACAAATACGAACTGCGGAGCTTGCTAGAAGATTTGTCGAAGGATTTGCAAATATAGCTGCACCTCTACATAAGCTCACTGAAGAACGAGCAAATTATAACTGGGATCATAACTGTGATTTTGCGTTCAGACCCTATGTTCTAATCCAATGTTGGGATATCCGGAACAAAAAGGTAAATTCGTATTGGACACAGACGCAAGCAACACAGGCATCGAAGCGGTTTTATCGCAAGTACAAGCAAGAGAAGAACGAGTTATCGAATACTACAGTTGAAAGGGAATGTGTAAACAACACCCATTATGCAAATTTCGTTTCCAGCACGAACACCAATCCAAACTTGTTCGATGTCTTCGCCATTCGGGAGCGTGTAAAGGGTGGAAGCAAGTGAAGTTTCAACAGCTATTAGCACTCTTGTAGCACGAGCCTTACCTGTTAGGTTAGGATTTCTGCTTTTTTTTATAAACGGTATAGTTTTTTGAAAATAATTCAAATTCAATATTCCCTCACTCAGCCATGCTTCAGTCACCACTATGATGTCGTGATTGGAATTAATTACCTACTGCTGAAATTGAACTGTCTTAGTTCTGACACCGCGAACATTCTGGTAATAGATGGATATTTTCCTATTGGGATGCTTTGATGTGGAACGACCTGGGCAATTTGTAGATAGTAAACGTTGATTGGGAATATTAGCTAAAGATCCGGTAGTAGTTCGGACAGGCGATGAACGTGCAGAAAATTTTGTTTCGCACAATCATTTGACTGTACTTTCAGGTTGTTTAATATACTTAGGGTTTCTCTTCTCTCAGGATCCCTTCGTTTTATTGCCCCAGTATTGCGTTCCATTCTAGGTGTTGCTTTTATTGCTTCACAATGCTCGGCATGTTTGGGTATTCTTTATTTGATGCGACCTTTATATGTTAGTGTATTCATTGCTGAATTTACTGCATTATCTTGATCTGTAATAAAGATTTCCTTATCCGATGGTAAGCATAGGTTTGTTTCTGATGAGGGGCGCTCTCACTATTATCAAGTTTGTGATCCGTGACTGATGAATTCGCTTCTGGTATCTTTTTCCGTTTTCTCAAATCGTCATTCGCAATGAATACAATTTTAAAGTTCTGCTTATTAAGTCTACCAGAGATTAGGTCATTTGCCGGGAGAATATCGCTCAAACTATTGGTATCTGCATATTGGCAGTTGTCCAGCGATTGACTTAAAGATCTTCCACACATTATAATTGTCTTTGCCACACAGAAACAGCACCTGTGGAACTCTTTGTCGTTTATTGGCCTGTGACTCAGTTGTTCGGTTGGATACTTTTGTCGTTGCTTTTGTGCTTGGCGATGCATCTTCATTCTCCGTCTTTGATTTCATGCTTTCCCATTCCCCCGTCAAAAGCTTTCTCCGCTTTTCAAGCTTCTCAACTGTTTTCTTAAGGCTTTCGTTAAGAACATTTATTCTTCCTAGTTTTGACCTAAGCTCAACTAATGTGCATCTGTAATTTTTTTCCTTTTCGTAGAACTGTCTCGTTTCTTCCTTCAAATGCTCCTTGGCATCAGGCAGGCTATCCTGTGTTGTTTTCTATTATGATGTCCTTGTATTCTGATACTACTCGATCTGTGTTTTCACTATACACTCCGTTCTGCATCTCCTGAGGATTATTATCTGTAGTCGCTATTGATTTTTTAATATCGTCTATCTGGCATTCGTACATTTCGTGGATTTGCTCCATATTGCCCTCGAGTTCAGACTGTTTTTTTATGGATCGATAGGATCATTTTTGCAGGGTCGGACCTAGACTGTGCATGTGAAGGCCACCAAGGACAATATCCTTAATTTCACATATCAATCCATTTCACATATGCAACCCCCACAGGTGCTCCCCAGGGTTCTTTAGTGTCACCCGTTTTGTCTCTTATATTCTGTAATGATCTGGATGCGTATGTGGGAGCCCCAATTTATCCTGATGACACCTCAGTAGCTGTGTCTCATAAAGACGAGAATATAGCTCTTGAAATAGCGAATTCTGCCGCAGGTAGAATGCAAGAATGGTGCGATAAGAATTTACTTCTTCTTAACACTAGTAAAACTAATTTGGTACACTATCAAAACAGAACACGAAATGGCAATAGATTTACTTTGAGAATTGAAAATGAAGAGATAGAACAAGTTCAGAATATTAAACTTTTGGGTCTGGTTATAAACACAAATGTAAACTGGAGTGATCACGCTGAAGTAATATGTAAAAGGCTATCCTCGGCAAGCTATGCAGTTTATAATCTGAGGGATAGAATCGCCAACATTCTCTTTTAATGTTTTATTATGCGTACGTCCACTCACGTATATTGTATGGTATTTTATTTTGGGGCAGCAATGCCCAAGCTGTGTCTCATATTTTTATTGTGCAAAAGAGAATAATAAGAACAATTTGTAAAGCTAATTATTTTGATTATTGTGCACCACTTTTCTGTGTATCTGTTCAATATATGCAGTTTTGTATTAAAAGAATAAAAATAACTTTAAATGTAACAGCTCTGTAGGGATGGATGATAGACCGACAAGACATGGAAGTGATCTTAAGGTGCCCAGCCATTCGACTGGAAAATATATGAGAAAAGGCCTTATTACATGGGGATAAAGGTTTTTAATACCTTGCCAGCGTCACTGAGGAATGAAACGGCTTACATAACATTGAAAAGGAAAGTTAAAAATTTTTTTAGCTCTCATCCATTTTATTCCATAAATGAGTATTTTGCACATTAGAGTGCGGAGAGTACCAGTTTTGGTCACATCTGAGTTTTTGGCTAGTTGTTAGTGACCAGGAATGTCCTTGTATTCTTTTATGCTAATTTTCGTCAAACTGTTTTAGTTTTCAATTGCTGTTTTATACTATTATTTGTTGTTTGTCTTTTGCTAGAATTTTTTAAATCATGACCATTCAGGTAATTGGCTGCACTTTGATTGTTTGATTGTGTTTCTTTTATTACTTGTTTCATTTTTTGTTTTTTCGTTAGATGTTAATTTAGTCTTACTCTTATTTTATTTTAAGTTATTTTTAAGTTTTACTTTTGCTTTAGTTTTTTTTTGACGACCCAATGTTATTTGTAACCATAATGGCAATAAATATTTTTGTATTTAGTCCATATTTTCGCTCGTCTTTTATTTTTGCTTCTAATGCTTTAATTCTTTCCTTAGTTTCATCTTTTAGTTTAGTAATTAAGTCCTCAAGTTCTGTGATCTTTTTCTGGCTCTCTTCGGTTTCATATTTCCTTTTTCTTTTCTAGACATTAAGTTGTTGTTCCAGAGACGCAGCGTTTTGTTTGGTTGTTTCGAGATAATTTCTGTATAATTCCTCAGATTCTGCTACATCTCTTTCAAAAGCTATCGAGATCCGCTTTATCCTTTCCATTGCAGTCGTTTTTGCCCTTATATCTGCTTCTTATTCATCTATTATTTGTCTTAGGGTACTCACTAGTTCCAAATCACCCTCCGTGACATTATACATTTAAAAACACTGATGATAGTAGTATTGATGATTACAGTCTTTCAGTTGAACAGTTTAATCACTATAACTTCGATTTTTGAAAATGTATAACTCAAAAACCTTCTGAAGGAGCGGCAATAGTACCTTTTGATCGAGATAAGAAAAATTACATCAAATAAAACTGCGCGCCAATTCCCAATAAGTTTAAGAAGGTACTTGAATATATAATTATAAAACAGATCAGCTTAAAAACACAGTACAAAATCCAACTCACCATTTTGTCTTTCATCTTCTCCAACTTCTCCTCATATTCCGCTCGAACCTCTTTGATCTTCTTGCTCTTTCTAGCCTCACCCTCTTCCCTCTCTTTCTTCAACAGCGACAAGAACTCTTCTCGATCTTTCGACCTCTTGTACTTGATCGCATCGATTTCGGTCAAGTATTTGTTGTTTTCTTCCAGCAGTTTTTCGTACGCTTCTTTGATGTTGCTGAATTGCTGAATATGTACGTTGCGTTCTTCAATCATTTTTCTATTGAGAAATAAATTTTTAAAAGTTAATCCATAAGCTAAATTGACAATTTCAGAGCTAATTAACGGAAATTAAAATATGTTTATAGCTCATAAGAATTGAACAAATGTAAAACTGGACTAACCTAAAACTAAGATTCTCCAATTCATACTTTGAGTTAATGGCAACTACAGCAGCGTACGCTTCTCTAATTTTAGTTCTTTCCTTTTCCGCATTTTCAATCCTTTTAACTAGTTCCTTCTTCTCTTCCACAGCTACTTCATGGGCTCTCATTATATTCGTCTCTGTCTTCTTCATTATTTCAGTTTGAGTATGTAAAATTTCGTTTCTCTCTTTTTTGATTTTCTGAGTTTCTTTCTGGCTAAGTTCTAACGATTGGAGTATATTCTGTTTCTCTTCTGCTGCGGCTTGAAGCCTCTCATAGATCGTGTCTCTTTCTTTGGTCAGCAGAGAGTTTTCAATTTGCAACCTATAAAATATGAAGATGGTTAATAGGTACTATTAAATCGAGAATAGAGAATAAAACAAAGCAAAAATGTACACGAATGATACATAAAAATTGCGATGGCTTTATCCTTTTATCTAACAAGCAACACATCAGTTTGCCCTTCATATCAGCAACTATTTTTAATTTAATAGTGACTAGTACCTAGTTTCCCAAAATCTGACATATATTTGTCACTTAATCATTTTATGCCTAACACTAACGGCTTTCTACTAACCTATCTCTTTCTAGCAATATCTTTTCTTTCTCTTCAACACACCCTTGCAAGAAGTCATATACTTCGTTCTTCTCTTTAACAATATCGTCCTTCTCGATCAACAACTTTTTGTACTCATTCTCCAAGTCCTTTTGCTCTTTTTGCACCTCCTCGAAGTTGTCTGTCTTGGCGATCTCCAAATGCTCGCACAACTCGCGATTCTCCAACAACAACAATTGATGTGTTTTAGTGCATTCCTTTAATTCATTTCCAGTACTATCAGATGTCTCGTTTTCGTCCAACTCTCGCGACAATTTGCGCATTTCCTCCTTAAGATCATCGAAAGAGCTTTGCAACATAGCCAATTTGAGACTTAAGTCCTTATTTTCTTCTTCCAAATCCAACTTATCTCTATTACTCATTTCCAACGCCTCTAAAATTTGATCTTTTTCTTGTGTCACTTTCCTCAGCTCGTTGTTATTTAAATCCAGAAAGTTTGATACCACGGTTTTCTCCTCTTCAATTTTCTCCAACTCTTTCCTAGTTTCTGTTAAGTTTTGAGAAGTAATATCCTTTTCCTTCCTGATATTGGAAAGTTCTGTCTTGAGTTCTTTAAGTGATTTTTCCGAATTCTCCAATTTATCTACTGTATCGTCTAATGTTTTAATGAGAACGCATTTGTCTTCTTGGATGGTTTGGAGGTTAGCCATTAACTCTTCTACCTGCCTGAGTAATTTGTTTTTCTTAGAGTCAACTTGATAGAGTGCAGTAGAAGCTTCTTCGAGTTTGTTTCGGTTCTCTTCCAGGTTTTTCAAATGGCCGTTTTTTTCGCCGTCAGACTCTTCTAGTTTCTTGGCAAGATCTTCCACCAAGTTGGAGAAATGTTTCCTTTCATTTTCCGTCCATGTCAAAGTCTGTTGTAATGATTTTATTTCAGCCATAAGACTAGCACAGTTCTTTTCACTATTTGAAAGATTTGTTTTCAAATCTTCTGCCTCCTTACAGCTGTATTTTAATTCTGTTTTGTTCTTTTCGAGTTCGTCCATAGCAATCTCCATTTTTGTCTCCGTTGCTTGTAATTTCTGCAAAGTAGCTTCCAGTTTCTCATAAAACTCACTTTTTTCTTGGCAAGCAGCCGCATACTCGGTTTCTAAACTATTTAAACGTTCTAAAGCTATGTTCAACGCCTCAGATTTTATTTCATATTCTCTACCGATTGAATCGTACTCTTCGGAGAGTTTCGTCAATTTTGCATCAAGTTCTTCTTTTTCAGAAACAACGTCACCTAAATTTACTTCAAGCTGGTTGATTTTGGCTTTAGATTCTTCAAAATTAAGAACTAACTCTGATTTTTCTTCAATTAAAGTTTCAATATTTCTAGTTCGTTCGCGAATCTGAAGTTGAGCATCCTCGAAAAGTGCTTGGAGAGAGGAGTATTCCATTAGCTTGCAATCTCTTTCAGCCAAAAGTTTTCTCAGTTCGTCAGATAATTCGTCATATTTACTTTTTGAGTGTGCAAGTTTTTTGCGGGTTTCATCTACAATTGCAAGAGTTTTAGTCAATTCTTCCTCCACAGTTCTCTTTTCGCATAAAACGTTATCAATAGCTCTTTCACTTTCAGTTAATTTGCCTCTAGTTTCTGTCAATAGGTCAACCGTCTCAGTTAATCTCTTCTCAGTCTCATCTTTTTCTGCTAAAGTCAATTTTAGATCATTGATAGTAGTTTGGAGATAGCCCTGATTATTGGTCAATTTTGCTTGGGTATCTTCAAAGTTGTTTTTGACGTTTATTAACAATTCTTCAGTTTGTTTCAATTTAAATGAAACATCATCTTTTTCTATTCTAGCACTTTGCAGTTCCTTTTCGAAAATACTTCTAGCCTCTTCTAGAGATATCACAGTTTCTTGAAATTTACTTTCAATTTCAGTCTTTTCCGCCAAAACCTTATCAAAACGTTCGCTAGTTTTTATCAGCTCGTCTTTTGTTTCCTCCAAATTCTTCATAGTATCAAATAAGCGAGACGCAGCAGATTCTTTGTCAACATTTGTAGTCTGTAGCGACTCTTCAGCTTGTTTCA